>JAGDQP010021503.1:405-31662 GCA_022664845.1 Lepisma saccharinum
ATAATAATAATAATAATAATAATAATAATAATAATAATAATAATAAATTCTATTGCAGAAACAAATGAGAACATCAAATGTATTACAATCGTCAGATATACATTAACAGAAATAAAAGGTTGAAAGTTAACTTGAGAATTAAGGTTATTTAAATTACCACAGTATGTAAACTCTTTGGCTTATGGAACTCGCAAGTTCATCGCCGCAGTAACAAACGTTTTGGCCATTGGCTTCTATCCTGGGCAATATCAAGCCAGTTTTCATCACGAACACCTACTTCTCGAAGATCTCTTCTAATATTGTCCTCCCAACGACGTCTCGGTCTTCCCAATGGCCTCCTTCCATCCGGCCTTCCAACCAGGATAGAATATAGTCTTCGTTTTTCCCCCATCCGAGCTACATGGCCTGCCCACCTTAATCATCGCGATTTTATTATTTTTACATCGGGTGAATCGTACAGTCCGTAGAGTTCTTCATTATGCAGTCTCCTCCACTCTCCAGTCATCTCGTCGCGTTTCGGCCCGTGTATCTTTCTCAAACCCTAATGGATGCTATATTTCCACCCGAATTATTTATTTTACATTTATTTATTAATTAGAAACAGACATGTTAGATTTGAAATAAGGAGTTCCACGTCTTACCTATGTGTATTAGGCATGTCTCCCTATGGATGTTTTCTCTTGCCTCTTAGAAAAGAGATTAATAATTATCTGCCGTCTTTATTATATAGTACATAATACAGCACACGTCCGAGCTCAGCTTCCAAGCCACAATAGATGATATTAGGAACTAGAACTAAATGTACCACAGCACAAAGTTATCGTACAAAATTCATACCTTCATTAGATATATCAACATCCATCCTGAAAACCGCAACTTCCATTTTCAAATATTACGATCAAATTACTGCGTTATCTAATTTCACTCACAAATGTAATGTATTCATCTGAAACGCTACGAAATTCTAGTTTTAAATATATACTATTCATAACAATAGAGAGCATTCTTTTGAGTCTCAAACAGAGAGAATGGTGGGTTCTTATAAACTCAAGAAGATAGTCTCATTATCTCTATCTTATGTACAAAATTTTAATGATAATGAAAGAAACCTAATTCTTCTCAGTAAGTTATAGACCGTACGAAAAAACAAGTTATGCCACTGGAAACTTTATACAGGGTGGTAATATAATGCACCGACAAACTTTAACAGATAACAGTACATAAAAAATAAGAAAAATAAAGACATGCTTTTCTTAAACAATTCGTAGTAAAAAGTAGAAAATAGTTTTGTTTATGTATGAATAAAACGAAAAGCATGAGGCGCGCTAACTGAAGAATTTATAAAGTGGGAGCTTGGCCCATGCTTTCTCTTTTAGTCGCGCTTAAACAATTTTTTTTTTTTTACTTTTTAGTACGAATTGTTTAAGAAAAGCACGTTTTTTTTTTTAAAAAATATTAATCTTTTTAACAAAATCCTAAAGTGTTCTATAACCAGCTGAACGCCACTGCGTTGCAGGATAATATTTATGGGTAATGTTAAAAACATATTAAAATATGCTTTTAAAATATATAAATATACTCAAAGTAACAACATAATATTGTATCTTCACCCGACTTACGTCACTGTGCAAATTTTCATCTTCGTATGACGTCGAGAAATGAGCTAAATGAATGTTGCAGGATTTGAGGACACCTCGAACCATTGTGAAGTAAAGAAAAGAATGTAAAAAGTCCGAATTATAATTTTATAGCTTCTTGAAATAAATTCCGATAGTGCATAATTGAAGTCTTTGATAGTATCATGCCGCAACGGCTCTACTGTTCGTGACGTTACAAATGTGACAGTCTAAAGTTCATTCCACGCTTTTGGTAGCCTGTAGCTCCGAAACTATTAATATTTGAAAATTTTTGTCTCCTTTTGATTCAGAAATCACCCCCAGAAATTTGACGGTGTAGTTCATAAACACTCTGTATATAATAATAATAAATGATGATAGTAATAATAATAATAATAATAATAAATCACAGCCATATTCGATCTACTACTGGATGAGGGAGGAGATTGGTCTACTGTCCTCACGCTGACCAGACGGGTTGGCAGAGGAGTGCCTAAGCTCAAACTGTGATCTTCACTATCGTTTATTGCATCACGATGCTTGGTGGGCACCGTTCCACAGTGGCGTAGGTAAGGGGGGGATATTGGGGAAATATTCCCCTTGACTCTAACTTATGAACTTGGAAGAAGAGTATTTATAGGAAAAAAATAAGTTATGTTTGGAAAAATATATTGTTAGTTATAATATAAAATTATATGTAAGGGTGGTAACAGCACTATAGCTTACGTCCGTCCCGATATAATTGTAATTTTATTCATAAACATGCAAAATTATGTCTGTTTATGTACATTGTGTATGTTTACCTAGGCCAGCTCAAAACATCGAATGCAAAGTTGACTGATGAAATAAATAGATTTGAAATGGCGTGGAGTTCTTTTGGAAGACTACACTTTATTTTCAAAAGCAAACTACCAATGTATCTGAAGCGTAAAGTTTATAATCAACGTGTCTTAGCTGTAATGATGTACGGGTGCGAAACTTGGACATTGAATGCGCAAACGACTCAAAGATTGAGAGTCACACAAAGAGCAATGGAGAGATGCATGCTAGGAATAACCAGAATGGACAGGAAGACAAATGAATGGATTCGCGCACAAACAAAGGTAGAAGATGTAATCAAGGCTGCGAAGAAGATGAAATGGAGATGGGCCGGTCACATAGCTAGACGAACGGATGGAAAGTGGACGACAAATGTACTACAGTGGATTCCTAGAGAAAAGAAACGACCGAGACGACGTCCAAATGTAAGATGAGTAGATGAAATCAAAAGCGTTTTTCAGGAGCTACATGGATGAGCATAGCAGCAGACCAAGACATGTGGAAAGAAAAGGGGAAGGCCTTCATTCAGCAGTGGATAGAAAACAGCTGAATATGATGATGATGATATATATGGATAGACCAGGAGGAGACTATGAAAAACAAAGTGTAAGAAAACCGTTTATTATAAACAGGAAAATTACTGTTGGGGGTCATCGGCCGTAAGACATGGTTAAAGGGGGTCCCGGCATGAAAAGGGTTGAGAAACACAGGCTTGCTGTGTCGTCAGCCTGTTTTAATTAAATTAAGTATGGATACAAAGCCTCAATGTAATTATATAAATATGTATGTATGTGCGTAGTGTATGTGTGTGTGTCGTGTCCGATGAATGAATGGCTATGTTTATCGCCTTGTAATCAATGGGTTTGAGAGGTGCGAAACATTATGCTATCCCTCCAGAATATCTAGCCAAATTCTTTGCCTTCACTTTCAAGAGCTAATTTGCCCCCACTTTGTGTCGCCCCCATTCTCCTACTACGTTTTCTCATCCACTTCGAGCATGGCAAGGAGGGAAACAACCGCGAAGCAATAATTCTGTCATTCAGCAGCGCTTTTTAATAGTTATTTATGATGTTTATGTTAGGATGTGGAGGCAGGCTGGGAGACGCACAACAGATCCGTCACCTCAAGGGGCAAGGAGGAAAAAAAACTAGTCATACAAATGTAAATAATACGATTACTGTTGACTTTCTCTCTTTTCTCTCTCTCTCTCTCTCTCTCTCTCTCGGCCATTAAAAAAATGTGTCGACAGCTTTTCTTTTCACATGAAGAGATTGTATCCCAAATAATGTGCAGTAGTTATCCCGTAACACATTTATGATATTAAATACTTTCCGTAGTAATTAATAGTAAATGTAAGTTAGCAACACTAGCAGCACGTAGTGACATCTATTGAGAAAAAAATGAGGTTTAGTCCCTTCTTAACAGCATTGTTCTGGATTAAGGGATGAAGCGTGGAATATTGCATGCCTACCGCCTAATTCAACACGTGTTCCTCTTCTGCCCATGGTTGGCATATTGCCTCATGTGTTTTATTTTATTGTCTTTTTTTGCAGTAATCAGAGACCAATGAAGAGGTTTCTTTCTTTCTCAGCTGTAACACCCTTCTTTCCTCCAAGCAAGGCACGAATTTCCAAATTCTCTACTCTCTGCTCTGTGGCTGTGACCACGCGGGAGAGACAGAGGGAAAGAAAGACAAAGAGCTTGTTGACATTATACTACCCTACAAGATCACTTGACCCACCACTTCTTCCTTCCGACCGACTTTAACTAACTTTCCGCAAAATGTATGGAAAAGAGAAAGTGATAATTTAAACAATAGGAATTTCCTGTGAATGCGATGCGTACGACAATGGAAGCAACCACCACCTTCGACCCATTTTTGTCGTTGGTCTTTTGTGCGGTGTCTGTGCCGCATTTTCTTTGGTACCGATATGCTATTCCAACCAGAGGGACTCTCACATTTCAGACGCCAAGTCATCCAGATTTGCTGAGCCCTCAACCCACCCCACTCTCCAACCAGTCCTGCTCGAAATCAATTGATTGTTGCTTGTTGGCAAAAGAGAGGCCAAAAGCTGAAGGAACTTTTTGGACGAAACATGAAATAAAAAAGTAAAAGAAGCGCTCTTTCTGTCATAGAGGCCATCAAAAAGAGATCTTTAAAAATCACTAGATTACTCTTATTTGCCGAAAGGACGTACTAGATCACCAAATCAATAACGAAATCACTAAATCTGGTACGAAATCACTAAATGTGGCATCCCTGAATCACACACACGAAGTAAAAAAATATGTGCGTGATGCAAATTTCATTCAGCCATACAGGAATACTTTAGACATACACGGAAATGGTGCTACCATCTTTTGTTGGGGATCGTTGCTTTAGATTATCCTTAAGATTATGTGTTTCCTTTCATGTGGCAAGAACCTTGTTGACTAGTGAAATTAATTACTCTACGCTATATTAATGTTTATCAGAAGATTACTTAACAAACGCTCCTAATGTGTTGTTTTTTTCAGTTTTGATTAATTTTCAAGAAACGTTACGTTAAGTACTCTGGTATTGTACGGCATTGTAACTTACAATCTTATATACGGCAATACACTATTGGATCAAAACTCTAAAAAAATGTATTTAATTTTATGAATTGAGAAGGTTGTCCGGAATACTCGACGTGATTGGAAGTTTCTAGTTTATTTAATAAAAGGGAAACCACGAGTAGGTATTAAGCGCTTAAAAGTAGCAACCAAGGTTAGTGTACAAGGCCATAAACAGATTACATTGCAGAGTCGTGCGTGTAGGTGTAGAAAACTCACCGGTGGTAATTGTAAAGCGTATCAGTATCTTAATTTAAATCCAATACCGGAAATGCGATTGCAAATATATTTGTTATCTATTTTTTAATCTTTCTGCAATATTTATATTTTGCATGTTATTCAGAATTGTCAGTCTTAACAATTTGGTATTTCTTAAAATCAATCTATCTATCTATCTATCTATCTATCTATCTATATATATATATATATATATATATATATATATTATTTATTACTATTATTATTAAAAGTATATTTGTGTGCTATACACATGAGACACACTGAATTGTAAGGCTTTCTATATGAAAGTGTTATAAAACAAACAAGAAAAAATAAGGCGTTATAGTTCGGATACAAGGAACCTAACACTTCTTGTGGAGAGAAGAATCTCGTGCAATGTTGCGTTCTTCGGGATCAATTCAGACATCTAAAGAAAATTTGATTGTTTTCAAGCGTATTTTTTTATCCGTTTTTTTTTGGTAATGTGAATTATTATTTTATATTAATTAACATGTTTTTCTTACATCATTAGAGTGAGCTACAGTAAATATACATTTTAATAGAAAAATATTACAGACATAGTACAGTATATGAATCAATAGAAAGTATTACCGTATATATATCCAGTATACTACATTCAGACCAATTAATTCATCTATATTTTTTTGGCATATTGTAGCCTTGCTGCCTGTATATAATTTCCCTTTGTTTTCTTGGTGATCACCTGATCTATCGGCGATTGACACGACATGTTCATGAATGCACAACGCTTCTCACGGCAGAAGCCTCACATTAGTGTTTAAAAAACGCAAAGAAATGATCACTCGAAAAAACTGGAAAAACCTTTTTTTTTTATTTCTCGTGCTACTTTGAAAAATAACTTTTTTTTTACTATTACTGAATCACTGACATGATAAATTAATTATTTTAAATGTTTGTTCATGTTCAAAATATATATTAAAAAAAAGAATTCGACTGCCTCTGACCAAGTTTTGAAGCATTATGTGTTTTCTTGGTCTGAGACAAAGATGCCTAAGGGACAAAACTGAACATAACCTTTCTCTCATGTAGAAGGGTGCTAATGAAACATATTGCATTCCTAATGTAAATTAGGAATGTGCTTTGTACATTTTTAACGAAGGAACATTTAATTGTACTAAACCTAAACAAGAAATGCATTAACTGTGATAATATTGATAATGAAAAGGAAAAGAGGCGAATTTGCGTCGGGGAAAAAATCTTTTTTTTTATCTGTTATTTCGGCCTTTAAAACTCTACCTCACATAGTTACACTTGATGGTCCGTTGCATCGTGCGCAAGTGACGGTCTCCAAGTACATATCCTTTGTACGACCTTCTGAACGCACATGGCGGCCCAGAGGCTACTGGAGATGAGATTCCTCTTTGCGTGGTTGTCACGTATCGCGCAGAGCGGTATATTTAATAACTCGCTATCTGTACCTTACGGTATCTATCTGCCGAATTTTGGACTTCTCCCTTCTCTCCTTGGTGCTGTTTTGTAATGTTGCACATTTGAATTAAACTCTACTTTTAGTTCATTATTTATTGAATTCATGTTTATTTTGTTTCAGAGACGCTTAGCAGTAGATACTTGACGTTAATTGTTAAAGTAAATAAGAAACATTGATTGTAATGCTAGTACACACTTTGACAGCTCCGTGGTCTCACAAGAGTTCAAGGAAGTGAAAGATGAGAAGATTGAAGTGTCTGATTCTTTAATTGAGGTAAGTGCATAACTAAGCTTATTAAAATGGTCAGTACAACCACATTCAAAGCTTTTATTGAACAGTATTATCAGACGTTCCATTTTCTTCTGAGACAGTTTTGTTTTCAATAGCTCATGACTAACTGCTGGCTGTCAAATTCGTATTTATCCATTGTTTCCATTTTACGTCAATCCAGGATTGATGAAGGTCCTTTGCATACAGAAGAGAAGCATATCACCTGACGTTCGTAGCTTGAAATTAACAACAGTCCATCCTAAAAATATCAGTCTATTCTAAAAATCACAATGTGGGAGCATTTCATTGTGTACAAATTCACAGTGCGAATCTGTGCTGATGCAGCGACGAAAATCCACTTCTAGTCTCAAACCGTAGTACTAATCGCTTTAGTACTAAACCGCCAAAGACCATTGTGAATATTGTTAATGTTCATAGGATGCATTCTCCTGCCGCTTCACCCAGAAACGTCCGTTGAAGTGAAATAATTCTTAGACCTTACAGATTATTTGTCCAGAAGTCTGCAACAGGCCTAAAATGCCTGCGTTGGTTTCATTTTTAAACCGGAGACACTACGATCATATTTCTTCGTACTTTAATCAATTAGGATGGTTCCGCTTGCGTGAATGTCTCAAGTTTCTTAAGGTTATTCTCCCATAAAAATAGTTATAAACATTGAACTATCCTCTCATTACTCATGCTTCCCACAATTTTTAAGAATTTGATACACAGTTTCTCATGTTTAACCATCCTTTCCATTCCAAGCTTTAATTCAAACTGTTCTAAAAATCTTTCACAGCACTACCTTGGCAGTGTTCCGTGAAAGTGCTGAGACACTGTTTATTCACTAGTTGTACCATGCATTGAATCGAACATTGCATCGTCCACTTTAGTGTTTTTCAAAAGTCTGCACGTTTTACAGCAATGGAAGTCCAAGGAAAGGAACTCTTTTACCGTGTGTGAAGGTCATTGAATATTGTTCTTCGCGTACTTTTATTTCAGAATATTTAGTGTAACTCGTTTCTGTAATGAATAATTTGAAACTGTTCACTTCTGGAAAAGAGGAAAAATATGAGATACACGTCGCCCCTTATCCTATATTAGGAATCAATTTCATAAAGAATATTCTTGTATTGGAAAAGCAGTTAAATGTTGAAATATAGGCATTTAAATTGGAACTGATACTGCGTGATACTTTCGAAGATCTGTTATTTGTTTTATCCAAAATCAAACAATCCAGTATTTTGATTTGTGGCGCACGGGATTTTCATAAAGGAAATGGAGGATACTCAGAAATTTTCTTAAGTAATAGCATTAGAATTGCTTCCCAGCATGTAATTCGTCTGTGCCATGTCCATACTGTACATATTTCCTTTGTGTAACTGTTTAAAAATGGTTCATAGTTAACCATAGTAAGATTACATTAATTTGAACAAACGTTATTAAAATAGGCTGCAACCTCACGGTTTGCTGATTCTTATTACGTTTTCGAATTATGCGAAATGTTGTCTTACACGTTCTTATGTATTGTGTTGGTTGAGTGGGTGAGAGAAAAGTTGAAGATGAGTAGATATAAAATCTGTAAATATGATTAGTAATTTCTTAACGTCATATCTTAGTGAACGTGGCTCATGTTCAAGAGATTATTTCTACGACGTACATTGCGGAGTCTGTAATGGCAAGGTAATTAGACGTATTTTTGAACCTAACTACACACTGTCGACGGAATATTCGTATAGTTACATCTTTGCTGAAAAATGTTTGTCCGGTGATTATTAATTTTCACTTAGTGAAATCATATATATAAATTTTACCAGCGTTTTTTCTACATTCAAAGTATTGAGTGTTGTGATAGATCTTAAGAGAAATCGATAGACTGTTCCCAATGCAATCTGTACTACTTGCGTTTCAAGCTAATGGAGAGCGAGGGAGTGTTACATGGTAAGTACCTGATGTGGTTTCTAAGAGCATAATTTCTTTATTGTAATTGCTTGATATTTTTAAGCAGATATGCAGTTCAGTTGGTGCAGACACCCACAATAATGTAGATCCACTATATTGGGACGAACCCGTTTTATCCAGAGAAAAATCTTCATTCGATGCCAGTGAACTAGAAGTTAAAAGTAGGTTGTCAGAAGAGAACACCGAGATAAAACAGGAACATGAATTTGAAAGACCAATTGCTTTTTCTGTAAAGCAATTGGAGAATCCAGAATCTTCTTTCCAGGTAAGTAGGTGTATTTTTATTAACTCCGCTCATGCTCCATATAGCTTACATAAAGTGTACTTTCCAACTTCTATGGGTTCTTGGATAGAACATTATTGAAAACATATATTTGTATCAGCTTTTGCATCTATCATTAAAATTCTAATACTTCATACTCCGTCTGAAGAATTTAAATGGATATATTTTCAAACGATTCATTAGAATTTACTTATGTTCTGTATGAATGTGAAACCAAAATGTCAATGGATGTCCTTTTACCATTTTGTCAATATTCTAATTTTTTTATATAAATGATTTTTGTCAACAACATTAAAACATGCATTAGATTTTAATGTACGTAAATTATTTACTGCGTACTCGAAGGAAATGCAGAGTGAATTATGATTAAACCGTTCAGGTCTCAGACATTCCTGGAGTGGAAGTAAATTTTAATATCAATTTACAAGTATTCTAGTGCGAAAAAATATATAAAACTTTTCTAGTAACTCTACGTTTTGATTGCCTTTATCAAATTTGGAAAAAAGTTTGACTAAAAGTAGATTATCATTATTATTCCCGCCGCTTAGTGGGCCGGAAATGGAATTTAGCTGTACAAAACGTTCTAATAAGCATTTTCATTAAATATAGAAGTAAATGTTTTCCGTCCACCGCGAGTAGTAAGAATTATAGGGGATGTAATATCGTCAAATTTCACATTTCAACAGTTGACGGTCAAGTTAACTGAAACTGAGTCTTACCACACTCGCGGCTGTGCCTGTATCTATGTGTATATTTTTGTGTCTCTGTGTCCAAAAAATGGAGAGAGACAAAGAAATCAATTAATAGTGATTATATATTATCAGTTCATTGAGGTCGTTGTATCAAAGTTAGCGTGGATATCTGCCAGATAACATAATAATTAAAAAAAACATTCGAGTAGTAAATATTTACTTGATAAGTAGGTTTGTTTATGAACTACACGCTGTCCGCGGTATATTCTTTATAGATTAGCTGTAACTGAATGAATTCATATATAAATTATAAGAGCAGTATATGTTAAATAGAATATTATATTGTATGACAAAACTTAATTAGAGTTATCAGACAGTGTCCTCAATCTTATCTGTACTACTAACATTTGAGACAAGTAATTCGACTACCAGATACCATGTGGTTATCTGATGCGTTTTCTCAAACCGCTATTAATGTGTTTGTAACTACTTTACATTTTAGGCATACAGCTCAAATGCTGTAAAGACTGAGAATAACGTGGATTCATTATGTTGTGACGAGAGAATGTTACCGACCGAGAAATATTTAGTCGATGAAAGTGAAAGTGAAGGAAAATGCGAATACTCGGAGAATGGTATAGAGTTAAAACAGCAGCAAGAATCAGAAAGAGAATCTGCAGAAACTTTCGCAAATCGAAAATCTTCTCTTAAGGTAAGTAGGGAATTTTTATTATTCATTCCCTTCATGCTTCATATGAATAAAGTCCACTATAATCTTCTATATGTTATTCAATGCTGCAAATTTTGCAAATATATTTGTATATATTGTTCAATCTTTAAGTAAACAATTTCTTCATAAACAGTTTGGAGTGCTTAAAGGGATGTAGCTATAAAACTGCAATTAGTTATTTATTTACGTAATTTAGGTGTTTTAGACAGAGTCCGTAAATACTTGTGCGTTTAACATTAGCATGAGCCATTACTATGATCAACTGTAAACATTATTTGATTGCGTTCTTGTAGTTGGTGTATAGTAGATGTACTATGACTTTCATCGAGACACATATACAAATATTTTGCTTTAGTCTTTGTAATTGAGTTTGTAGAATGACGCCATATATTGAACCCGGCTTCAGAAAGTCACTGCTTGTTCTTTTTTCATGATTCAGTGTGTGACGGGTAATGAAATGAGATTGTGTGCAAATAAGTCGAATTGTTCGAATGGTTAATATTCCCAATTTTACTGAATAATAATAAGTATATAGTCTCGGAATTCATCTCGGTAACGGTGGCAGTAGCCAAATTCATCATAGGGATAGAATCGCCTGGAATTTACTAAACTAAGCCACACACTAACAAAGTGCCGGTAGAAGATGTGACTCTGATCGCAGAAACAGTTAATGCTCTTCAGTGTTGTTGTTTAAATAAACATGTGCTATAAATCGGGTTATTTACATTTATCCAGACTCTACTCAAAGGTGAAGATATACTTTAATACCCATATCCATATCCTTTCATATATATGGTCTAGTAGAAAGTAATCCATTATTTTTGAATGACATTGAAGGCTTGACTTACCATATTTAGAATGATCCGATTTAGATTACATATGCGCCGTTTTGTTCGATAACGTGTTGCCATTTGGAATACAATATCATGATGCCTCTCTCATAGAAGCCCTTGTCCCTATTGGCAAAAAAATTGAGACAGTCGATTTTCACAAGCCTCTCTTAAAGCGAATTTTTCACCAGCAAACGTGTTCGCCATGGACAGGAACAGATGGTAATCACTCGGTGCCAGGTCCGGACTCTAAGGTGGATGCATAAGAACCTCCCAACCAAGCTCCCGGAGCTTCTGGCGAGTCACTATCGATGTGTGTGGCCTGGTGTTGTCCTGGTGGAACACAATGCCTCTCCTACTGGCCAAAGCTGGGCGCTTCTTGTCGATTGCTGCCTTCAGACGGTCCAATTGTTGACAGTATAGTTCTGAGTTAAGGGTTTGACCGTAGGGGAGCAGCTCATAGTAGATAATTCCCTGCCAATCCCACCAAACACACAGCAAAACCTTCCTGGCCGTCAATCCTGGCTTGGGCACCGTTTGCGGATTTTGGGGATGGCCTGGAAATAATCTTACCAGCACCTTTTACAAATGCTGTTCCCCTTCTCCCACCAAACATGTTAATGGTTTGTTACAATAAGTTTTCCACTCTCAACTTGATAGTTTTAATATGTTCTGAAAACGCGTTCAAATGCGATAGGCCTAAGCAAATCCTTATCTTCCTGTGTTTCTTCATTCTTTGGACAAAAGGATGGCAATACTGTCGTAATACTCAATAGTATCTTCGGATAAACGTGTTTGTAACACAGCAGAATATATCATGGGCTGTATTACTAAAGTCCGTCTTTACTTCTATTGTATTTTGGAATAACTTTTATTTTTCCAGTGGCTTTTAAATGTAATTAATATTTAATAATAAAATTTGTACATAGCACATTGGTTTTCTGATAGCAAAATAACGCAAACAAATTGATGTAGTTTCCATGCGGATTGTAGCGTCTTTCTTTGTGATCAAAAGTATGCATCTAATGAGAAACCAGATTCCGTTAAACTTTAATCGAAAGAATTTTCGATTACGTACATTGAAATATTTTTTTGTTGCAAAAGCGTTTGAGAATATAATAGCGCAATAATTTGTTGAAAATAATTGCAGTGCAAAATATAACCAGAAAGAGATGTAGGATTTCATAAATGCAAGGGTACTATAAAACAATATTTGCTATGACTGTACCTATGGACAAATATAGACAATTAAATCCAATTAAGAGTCAACCCTCGAGTTTGATTAACGTAACTCAAATCCAGTTCTGTTTCATTTGATGGGAATACAATCTAAATATCAAAAGACGTTAGCATGTTACTGTTAATTGCTGACTTCGAAAACTTTGACGCAGACGTTTAACATATTTTATAAATTGTTTTGATTTTTTTTATATTTCTATAACTACAGTCACCTGCTTCCAAGGATGGAGTTTTATTACAATCTTCACCCATCATGTTCACATGCTCGTTGGAATTAGTAATTTGCTGTTTTTGTACTGAACGATTAACTGCAACAGTTCTTCAGTAGAAACAGTCCCAAATTATCTCTAAGTATCATAACATTGCTTCCTTAGCAGACTGCTGTTGGCTCATTTCATGCAAAGGATAAACGATATATCTTGCGTAACACGAAAATTACCACAATATTTACTAACTTCAATGACAAAAAGAATTGTTTCATCCTTTCAGTGTTGCAGATTGTCTTCATCTCTACCCCTTTTTAGTATTATTCCACAGCTTACCTCCAAAAATCTTCATTGTCTTAATCACTGCCACACTGTTTATCTTCGCCTTCATATGTAACTTCAAATATGGCTGCCCAAATGCAGATTTGTGATTTTTCGTACTGCACTTTTTGTAACATCTTATGACAATAATATACCGACCTACACAAACTAACAATATAACTGTTGTGGTGTTAATATACCCATCTACATATACAAATAAACCACGGAAATATAGTATTTCGCCTTCCACTAAGGGTAGTACAAACCGTCACTTGGGTTATGTATGACCCAAGGATAAAATAATTTCGCTGTTTTTGGAACAGACACAATGTAAAGCAACTGACCACAAGATGACTTTAATGACAGATGTAGCCTAGGATATGACTGTGAGCGGCAGGAAACTACTAGAAAACGTTATTGTGTGACGATCAGTTAACTACGTAGGGTTGCATGTACCCAACGCGAAGCTTCAATTTTTAAGAGGTTAGCAATGCCCTAACGATGTATGAAAATATATATTTATTTTACAAATCGTAAAAAGGCCAACTATACAACATATCTTAAAGACACTGTTATTTCAATTTCAGCTGAAAGAAAACAGGCGTGCCAGTTTGGTCTCGGAACATTTCCAATATGAAATATGCAGATATAAATCTATCAGAAATAGTAGTAGCTCGGAAAGACACATGAGAAGTCATAGAGGAATGGATCTTTTCAATTGTGAAATATGTTCATCTAAATTTCGTTAAAAGGGTAATCTGAAAAGACACATGTTAACCCATACAGACGAGTGGCCATTCCAATGTGAAATATGTGGATATAAATGTACTCGTAAGGATGATCTGAAAATACACAGGATAACACATACAGACGAAATGCCTTTTCACTGTGAAGCATGTGAATATAAGTGTATTCGTAAGTGTAATCTCAAGAGACACATGTTAACACATTCGAATGAAAGGCCTTTTCTATGTGAAACATGTGGATATAAATGCAATCAAAAGGGGGATATGAAAAGACACATGTTAACACATTCAGGCGAAAGGCATTTTCAATGTGAAACATGTGAATTTAAATCTAATTGGAAGGTTTATTTGAAAAGACACATGTTAACACATACAGGTGAAATTCCATTTCAATGTGAAACATGTGGATATACCTGTATTTGTAATAGTAATTTACAAAGACACATACTGTCACATAGAGACGAAAGGGTTTTTCTATGTGAAACATGTGGATATAAATGTAATCAAAAGAGATATCTGAAAAGACACATGTTAACACATACAGGTGAAAGGCCATTTCACTGTGAAACATGTGGATATACCTGTATTTCTAATAGTAATTTAAAAAGACACATGCTGACACATAGAGACGAAAGGTTTTTTCTTTGTGTAACATGTGGATATAAATGTAATCAAAAGAGATATCTGAAAAGACATATGTTAATACATACAGACGAAAATGATTTTCAATGTGAGAAATGCGAATTCAGATGTAAGAAGAAAGGTAGTCTGAAAACACACATGTTTAGACATAGAGGTGATAGGCCACTCCAATATGAAATATGTGGATATAAATGTACTTTCAAGAAAAGTGTGGAAAGACACATGATAACACATACAGACGAAAAGTGTTTTCAATGTGAAACGTCGATGTAAATCTAATAAAAAGATATATCTGAAAAGACATATGTTAACTGATACAGAAGAGGTCCCATTCTAATGTGGAATTTGTGGATATAAATCTAATCAGAAGATGGAAAGACACATAGATAAAATGCCATCTCGTTATGGAAGATGTGGATAAAAGTGGAATCTAAAGATATACGTGAGGCACTTTCATTGTGATGTATGGATATAATTCGAAACTAAAGAATGACTTGAAACTACACATGTTAACGCTTACATACTTTTCATTGATATCACATCTACTTTAATGTGAAATAACTTATTATAAATATGCTCTGAAGAGTAGTGCGAACGATACAAACGTTTATACACACAACCTTCTGAAAGTGAAATGTGACTAAAAATATTCTAAAGACTTCCCTCAAAGGCACCTGATATGCACAGAGCATGTCGTTGTGAACGAGAAACATGTAAGTATAAATGAATTAAAAATCGTTATACAAAAAGGCACATACGAATTCATACAGTCGAGAGGTACTTGTAATTAAAAATGTGCGAATATAAATAGACTGAAATTAGTGACAAAGCGGCATATAATAATGCATGGGTTTCCTCAGTGGTTTAAAAATATAGGAGAATACATAACACGAGGGGCTTTTTCCATATTAATCGTTCGGCTAAATTGAAATTAAAATCAACTGACGTGGAATATCAAATCGAGATACATGGAGAGAACAGTTTGTTTCCAAGGCCACTATAAATGCTTTGAATGTCTTCAATGGGATGTTACAATAAACAAGAAGCCTTTCCATACGAAATTTGTGGAAGTCAATTGCAAGCCATTAGCTAAAAAAGCAGACTTTTTAAGGATCAAACATGTGTGTATAAATATGGTCAAAACTGAATATTTTTATTATTCCAATAAACGAGCTGGTGGGTCTAAATAAACAGAACGTACAGATTTTGATAAAGTAATGTCCGAAGTACTTAGTTGAACTGCCCCTGCTATAGACTTCGTTTTCTCTCTCTATCTGGATTCGGTTTTGGCGTGTCAAATTTGTTAGTGTGACTGCACATGATCCACTGCAACTCTTTTGATAAATGATTTGCTGAATCTCAGAGATGACGTACGGAATGGTAATATCAGCTGTGTGATGAATAAATTATTAAATCTTATACATTATTAAATATATGAGTAGCACGTAACTAATCAATATTTATTTCCTTTATTTTAGAAATTATTTCTAGGTACCATGTTATGGAACTATAATACATACTTAGATAACATTGTATACAAGTGTTTGTGTAGTTCCTGTACACTTGTCTTGATATTCCATCACGTAAGTACCTTTTTTTACCGTGTTATATATAATAAATCAGAGTCATATTCAATCCACTAGTGGTTGAGGCTTCTTCCCAAAGGGAGGAGTTGGTCTACTGCTCCCACGCTGACCAGACGGGTTGGGAGAGGACACATATATATATATATACTAACAAATTTACTAGCATATTTACTACTATTTATGTATATTTACTAGTAATAGTATATATACTTACTAATGATTTTTAATAAGTACAAGGATCTCGATTGTTCACATTTTCTGTTTTACAATTAAACGCTTCATCGAAACATTCAAAACCGCAAGTGAAAGCAAACCATGTAGGAACAGAAGAACATGAAAAAAACAAAAACGAATTAACCATTTTTTGTGTATGCAAAAGTGAACCAAGATACTTGTGGGTAGAGGACTGCTGTTATGGAATTATAATTGTATGTGAAATTGTTGTGGTTGGAGAGGCGCACTACCTTATTGTAGTGTACAACATTTGTGTTGTGGTGTATGGATATGTACTACTTGGTATAGTAAACTAGTTTCTATTACTCTTGTCTATAATTGTAGGATACCTACTTGAGAAGTTTGCTCTTTTCCGATTAGCTACCAAATAATCACTTTAAATGAGTGTTGACTTTAGTTTTAGATTTTTTTTAATTTTCGTTATGTAGTAGTCATTTAAGGAACTTATTAGTAATGATATCTTAGGTTCAAATTATCGGATATTATTGCCCTTTTCCTCAAATAAAGCATATATATTAAAAGAAGCATCTTTTGAATTTCATTTTAAGCAATTTAGGCCACTTCGGGTCAGACAGCATGGGTGGTGAGATGAATTGGTGGAATAAAGAAACTTAAAGGGAACGGGAAAAGTCCGAGAAAAGCCATGCATACGGTATCAGTCCACCGCAAAGTCCCTACAGCAGAAGCAGGGTTCCAACCGACCACCCCTAGCATCAGAGGTGTGCGCTAAACTATTCCACCGCGGCCCAGCAGCATTTTAAAAGCAAATGTAGATCTAACAAATATAGTTTCCTAACAAGACCTTAAATAAGAAAATAACAAACCTTTTTTGTTATTTTTTAACTTCACTTAGTAAACTTAAACTAAATATACTGAAGTATATAATAATTAATTTTAACAAAAAAATCTATATTATATTTATGAAAATATTGCTTTAAATAAAAATTGAAGGCAAAGAAATTATCTTTCAATTAAAAAAAGTAACCATCGAAATCTTGTAAAATTGAAAATTGGCGATAGCCACCATTTTGAATGGACCTCATTTTGAATAAGTACTGTTTTGTGATGTCTATCACCCATATTCATACTCTTCATAGAGCTGAAAATTTCATTTGTTCCCTGCATTTTATACCAAAATATCGTATAGCTTCTACACGCGTTAGTGCCTCCGTAATGTTACCTCGTATTGCAGAAATTTTCAAATAATTGTCCATGTCTCTGGTTATACTTGTCGGATTTAATTTGTCTTTTTTGTCCAGTTAGACGCTATATTTTTTGTAAGGACATAGGTTTATTTAAAACCAGTCGTTTCAAAGTAAAATATTAAATAAGAAAATATTTTAGGCTAAAATGAAAAGCTTTTTACATTTGACTGAAAAACGACTAGATTTACGAAATTATTAGATTCTGTAAAAATACAGAATGTTTCTATGAAGTTAAGAAAAACCGACGTGGGGTAAAAATTTAACTGCTGATATTTTACCCCCCCCCCTCCTCCATAGACAAAACTATATGTAAAAACGCAGTTTCTCCTATATAGTAAGTATATGTAAAAATGTAGAGTGTTTCTTTGTAGTTAAGGTAAACTGACGTGGGGAGTAAAAATCAAAGAACTTGTATAATATACTGAGAAATTAGCGCAGTTTTCCCTCCCAGAGCTAAAAAAAATAAGGGTCGTAGGCGGAACCAAACACTGACGTCACTCGCAGTAAAGAAGAAAACGGTATCAGTACTGACAACAAAACATAATATCACGTCTTGCAATTGAGATAAAAAAACACTGAACTGCTGAACAAGACTATATTATTCGTAAAAAAATATTTTTTTTACGAATAATATAGTCTTGTTCAGCAGTTCAGTGTTTTTTGATATCAGTACATTGAGAGGGTTGAAGTCTTAACAACACGTGAGTTTGGGATGTAATTGCGGGTTTTGCTATTCTTTAATTGTGTGTGTCCTTTTGGTTTTTATTGTGGCTACAGTGACCTATTAAAGTGTATATAGTCCAACGTACGTAGTAGGTACTCAATTGACAAACGCATGTAAAACAATATCTTAAAAGGACGCCTTGCAAAAATGCAGTTGTTTCGTGTAAAAAAAAAACAAGAAAGACAGAAGGTATAACTTATTTTAGGTTCCAAATGATTTTGTTAATTGCCGCTTTCCATTATGACTGCTCAGAACAAGGACTTCGTTATGCGGTGGCTTAGTGGTAGAGCGCTCACTTCTGGTACTTGGGGTCATCCGCTCGATCCCACATAATTCAATCTTGGCTTTGTGGAAGAGAAACGCCGTGTGTGTTAGTTTCCTACCGTTTCCTCACACTTTCTTCATTCCACTAATTCTCTCATCATCATCCACAAGGCCTGAGCCAAAGTTGCCTAAACACCCTAATATCAAATTCAAATAATTTGTTCTCTAGCGGTTTATTTAGCACACAAATGCCGTCATATGGATTCAAACTTAAGTCTCGTTCTGATAAACTTCGTGTCCTGTAAAAGTTGGATAGATAGAATGTCACGAACTGGACTTTTAAAACCAAGCCACAAAGCCAAGGATTTCCCTCAACCCGTAAAAGATATGGAATGTGAATTTCGAGCGTACCATCCTGCCGAAAATGTTAGTACAACATGCAGTGTAATGAGAAATACTATTACTTTACTATGTGCAAAGCTTCCTTTAGTAAATTAAAAAATTGGACGTTAGGGCAACACATGAACTTTCATTCGAATTCTGTATTAAAATTTGAAAATAAAATAAAATCTTGGAAATGCCAATAAAGCAAGAAAATGGTTACATTACTAAAATTCATGATGAACAGTCAGAACTTAAACACTTGAGCTACATGATATGGAATATTTCAACAAAATGATCACGGTGAAACATTTTAATGATATTATTATTATTATTATTATTATTATTATTATTATTGACATTCAAAACCATTGAATAGGTATGACAAAAATTGTGTTTATAATGATCCCACATAATATTTTTTTCCCATCTGTGTGTGTCTTTTTTAAAATTCTCCATTAATAGTTTTAGATGTTACAACAACATTGAATAAAGAGAAACACAGCTTTCTGACAAGGCTGATATTATTTATTTAATAACAAAAAGAAATTAAAAGTAAGTTTCAGAAGTATACCACTTCCTTCTTCAGAGTGCGCTCCAAAATTCAAAGATAGCTGTTTTTTCTGTTATTTAGGAGTTTTAATGTAAATACTAGGAGGTTCAAACTGTTCATTTTATTAGGGCATAAAAGTTAAAGGAGTGTTATTTGTAATCCTTACCAAAACTAAAATCATATCCATACTGACAAGGTGAATGTCCATTGCTTTTAAACACTGCATAATACAGAAATTTAACTATTTTGTCAGTCCTAAGCCTGAAAAGTTTGTTAGAATCCGTTAGTTAGCGTTGAAATTGTTCTTGGGTTATTGGTGACGGACAAAGCTGCTGACATAATATTGGTGCCATCAAACCGCAGGAAATATAAAACAGAATATTTCCTCAAAAACGTTGTGTTTTTTTTTTGTATAGATTCCAATTCAATTAAATGAAAAACTATACTTTCTATTACAAATTCTGAAGTCGATACCCCGCAAAGATATGTCTTGGGCGTCACTGGTTCCCAATATGATAATTTAATGGCGCATATGCAGTTATACGTTAAATATTTTACGAGTTATTGACTTGGTACGAGAATAACGCCGTAGATTCTATTTTCTAATGAGCACATATGTCTAACCAGTAATGATGATAAAAATTATATACATAGGCCCCTATTTATTTAAAGCTTGAAATTATAGGCCCTGAGAAAAAAATATGAGTAAATTGTTCATTAATTACAAAAATCAATTATGTGAAGTTCAGGTTTGATTATGCAGTATATAGTAGTTTCCAGCCCTGTCGCAACCATTCATAGTGCTGCTAAGGTGGGATTTGGAGAAAACAATTCCAGTATCTTACTATGCATTGGGCAGTGAATCTCTTTTGGAAAGAGCAAGAGAGAACTTCACAGGCGCCACACAGTAGGGAAGAAAGGAGTAGGTCTCTGCCAACGCTAAGTTGCAGGCCGCTTCTGATTGGTCGCAATGGCCTGACCGAGAAGTTCGCCTTCTGCTAAAAATAGTGGACCTCACTTTCGCTCAAGGCTCAAGGTCAGTAGAAAAGAAGATAGCTAGGGGCAATCCCAAATGCTTCCTTTCCTTCCCTTCTTCCTTTTGCTGAGAAACCAAAGGAGCCTACTTTCCAAGACGGATGCCTTCTAGCGTCAGTATTGTGAATTACATGTAGGCAAAACTCTAATATTGCGAGTTGGTGTTATTCTTGCTGGCATTTTATGATATTTATTTCAATATTTTTGAAACTTGTGTTTTCTTTATTTAATTAATATAGAAATTAAATAATAGGTGAAGTACAGCTTCACCTGAAAAACCGCCGCTGCACTCCAGTATAGTTTACGTAGAGCTCGATAGTTTCGACAAATGATTTTCCAAGCACTAAATATCAACATTTAGCAAGTTAATTAATTATTTATAGGCAAGGGTTAAAATAGTCATTCTTTGCTCCTACAAAAATAGTATTAATGTATACAAATTTGGTTACTTTCATCCACCAAGTTTTCATCGCAGTCACTACAAAACCGTCCGACCAATCCATTCAACTTACCTGAATATACGTGAAAACCGCTGTATAATCAAACTATTGTCATAAATACAGAATTATAACTGAACGTACTTACTAATTGCAAAAGACAAATTTTATGCACTTACATCCACATTCTCTTCCATTTGTTCTTTGCGATGCTGAAGCAGAAAACTATGGAGACACTAAAAATTATTGTTTCTGCCATCTACGGGGCAACTAGTAACTGTAACTACGGTTCTTGCACCTTTTCTCATGGAGGAGGGAAAACAACGTCCTAGCTACAGCGGAAAAACAACTTCCTAAGTGAATTTAAATGTGTTGGGTTTAAATATTTTGTTTTGGTCAGAACTGAATTTTACGGATGAGCTTAGAGACTTATGTAAAGAATCAATATTAGTATAATCAGGGACGAAGGATATTAACATTATCTGGATTGTGAGAGACTCGGCCATATAAACCTATCGGGCAGTAACGTAACGAAATTAGTGCGGGCCCATCCGCAAAACATTTATCCGGGCCCCCTTTATAAAAGTGTATAGCAAATGCAAGTACTGTTAGTACCTTAAATAGTAAAAATATGCTTTAACAAATTCATATTCATCAGTCTATGATTACTACATAAGAAATCAATGTTACTAACATTATAGTTTTATTAATAAAAACATTACTTACAATGAAAACTAGTGAATCTGGATGGCACGTCTTGCTCTCCGGGATGCGAAGGATGCTGCTACTGACGATAAATTGAAATTGAGGCTTAATACCAATTTAAATTTGCTCAAAGTAATTGACTTGCCCGCGGCCCCGTATAACATCGTTTATTAACAACAACTTAGGGGCGTGATCATGTCTAAAATGCTTACAAAATCGAATTTTAGTATTTTTGTAATTTTCGGTGGTAGAGCTAGCTACGTTGGAGCGGATATACACTCTAGAGGTCGTAAGGTATCTATATATCATATATGAAGTCAATCCGACAGCTCCATCGATATAACGGAATCTTTCCCATAACGAGTGACAGTATATAATTCTTCTCTGGCATCTTCCAGAAGAACGAAAAAAAAAGTTGATTTCCTTCTTAGCCTAAATTGTTAAAAGTCACAATGACGTTGAAAGGGCAATGTCGTTAACTACATCCCTTGCTAAAAAAAATGGGAGATTCCCCTAACAGTACAAAACTAGACTGCAGATCAATCATGTTTATGGTTTGTGCCTCTTTCATGCAATATTTCTCTTTAAATTAGAAATTAAAATTGTATTAAATAATATAAATCTAGAAAATCGGACGAGGGTTCTCTTTTACCTGGGCCCGCCCGCGTTGTGAGCCTTGCGGTCCCGAACGTTACGCCATTGCTTGAGCTGCAAAATTCAATACAAAAAAAAAAATGTTGGGCCTTACTATAGATATGAAAAGTAAGTCTAACATTAGAATAATGTAAAGAGAAAATTACATGCATATCCAGAAAACCTTCGGGAAATTCATATTCATGAGTTCTGTTAGCTAATAAATTCCATAGTAACACAGATAGTGAGTGATATGCAAAAATCAAAAAAATAATGCGGGCCGAAAGAAAACACAAAACTTTTTTTCTACTTTTGGTGCTATTAAAAAAAAAATATTTTGCCTCACCCAGCATTACGTCATAAATAGTTGATAGTTTAAATGCTAATTTGCATAAAACGTGTATCTCCATAATAACTCCTTGCAACAAAATTGCATGTAACCGATTGCAGCTTGCAGTTAGCGTCATAAATTGCGTTATATGGGAGTGTGTTATTGGGGAGGGTATTTTGTTTGTATATAAACAATATCCCTAATCATTCCTTTATAATATATAACTTTATTATGTCCTGATGTTTTAAGTAGGTAATGTATTCTCATAAACCTGTTTGAACAGCTTCATGGTCAAGAAGGTCTGTCTGAATACCTGCAGAGTCGTAGATTGCATTTTATTCCAACAAAACAGTTTGACATTGGAATGCTCCCTTAAAATTGTTAGAGCTATTTTATACGTAGAAACAGATAATAATGTCACCTCAAATATATTTCAAAGAACTGCAAAAATATAGAACGCTTTTGTATAAAAATATGTCATGGTTATAGGAACTTATTGTATGCCACTTTGAACACAATACATGTTATTCTAAATTACAATGTATTGCCAAGAGTGTCTCTGGAAAGTTACATCGAACTCACTTGTTTGGAAGGTAACAAACGTTCGAAAAAAATAATTCAGAGAATTATCTTCAAGGATCATTTTTTATAGATGAAACAACATTTTATTTTCTATACTTTGCCATTCTATTCATAGTACCAGTAATTCCAAAGGATGTGGTGTAGATTACAACACTTCATTATTCTCTCATGAAAAGGAAATCCAATCGTTGGCATTCAAAAATATTTTTTGCTAACTCATATAGTTTCATGCGCATATTCAGAAGGTGAGTCCGACCAACATTTTATGAATCGTTAAGAAATTGTAAGAGTTTGGAAATATTCGTTAAATGTTCAACTAAAGTTGGTGAAACCTACAAAACTTCTGCTAAATATTGAATATTCATGTTGAAATTATAAAAAGAACTTTTCAAAAAATAATGTTCTTTGCCTCATACAAAAAAATGAGTGTTCCCCCCCACTTTTCTGTTTTTTACATCACTAAGAATAGTTCACAAGTACTTTAGTAAATTATTTAACTGCCATCGTTACTTCATTCTGACTATGCCCTACAATTACAACAGACCATTTTAAGAGAAACACACAGAAAAAGAATGAAAAGAGACTCAATTAGCTAACGCTTAGAAATTGACTTGTGTCCATTGCAAGCTAAAGCTGACAATGCTGAAACACCCAGCTCAAATTACCATACAATCAATGTGAAATTTGGGATCCGTATAGGAAAATGATTGATTTTTTTACTTTTTCATTTTGAGAGTAAATTGAACAAAATTCCAGTTTAATCCCACTTTTTGGGGTATAAACTCAAAATTTAAATTTGGTTATGGTAGTTCATTATTTGAATTTTATATGTGGTCCTTGAGAACGTAATGCTGAGGACAGGAAAGGGTGGGGACAGCAGTCGGCCAGGATCAAAGTTGAAGTTACCATCTCGACACTTGCTCGTTGTGATTGCAGACAAATCCTAAAATGCTCAGTCAGGATGGTCGACTGCTCGGAGCAATCTTAGACCTCCCGAATGATAAGCCAACACTGTGCCACGGCCGCTCGGCTTTCTCTACTGAAGATCGAGTGCTAAATGTAGGTAGGTGCTTTCTCCAATAAATATTGGTAACTCTTGCGCAATGTTGGTAGATGTGCTTCAAATACTATTTTGTGAACACCCACTTCAGAGGCAGAGGGGTTTCCAAAATTTTATTTTCGGAATGTAAATGAGTGTCACATTAATATACATAGCCACATAATTACTGCTCTGATGCTATTTGAATAAGTCAGTTACTGCTTTGTGGGCTCTAGTTGCCTTCCGAAAGTCACTTAAAAGAACTTTATGGTAAATGTCCTCATAAGGGACACGCTAGAGGAAACAATCTTTCTAAAGGAAATAATTTGAAATTATTGTAGAAATGGACTGATTAAAGCTACTTTGACAAGACATCGCTTTTAGTGTTGCCACGAGACGATACTTCAGGATGTCTTGTCCAGTCTCAAGCTGAGCGTGTCTGGACTCGTGTCTCGTCTCGCAATGGCGTGTTCAGGCCCGCAACTATGGTTCCAATTTAGGACATTCTTTTACCACAATATCTAGTTTGCATAATTTACATAATGATTAATGCTAACGGTTTTCTAAATATGCATCTTGATGTTTAAGTAAAAAAAAACTACAACAATTACATTAAAGCACTGGCGGCTCCCCTGAGTCACTTTGCGCCTCTCCTCCCCATCTCTACTTCGTTTTCTTTGCCAGTGTTTTACAATTTGGTATTTGTGCAAATCACTACAACTATGCATAAAATTTATATATTTTGCAAAGTTGAAGCGATAGAACATTCCTTCTGAAAGCAAAAGTAATCAACATTCATGTTTGTATTCTTCATAGACCAATAGTTAAAACTGCAGTAAAGGGGTAACTTATAAATTCAAACTCTACTTGCACAAAGGTCATTAACATTCACGCAATTAATTTTTGCCTCTTCACTCAAAAACATCCGATATTAAAAGATTTAAGAGCGCTTAATATCACTAGTTAACAGATTTCAAAATAATGTAATTTTCGAATTTCTGAAAATAATTAAGACCCTAGGTAGGAAGAGGCATACCAACTTTCTAGTAATATGAAACCTAAGGATAAGTTAATTTAACTAACATACCAAACTTCATTAACTCTGAAATGTTCAAATGAGTCGTCCGTTTGCAAAACCAACTATCTGAAGTTTCCATTATGCCTTGTTTAGATTACTAATAATTTACGATGGAAAAATTTATGGGTAAAACTAACTTGCGTTCACACTACCGAACTTAACTTGGTTATTGTGCTTCTACTACCATTGTCTGTAAAGAAACAGGTTGAGGTTTCCTTGGTTGAGTAAAGAATCAGCTTGTTACACGGTAGGGGATCAAATTGTAAAAAATGAACACAAATGAATTGATTCTAGCGTCAAATTTTGTAGATTAGTTCTGCCATCCTTCTTTCATATTTTAAAAGTAGTACGCACCACTATTATAGTACATATTTCGATAAAGAAATAAATAAACTCACAAAGTGAGCCGTGCCTAATAACTAACATGCGTTTAGACAGTCGTTTCTTACTAACGTTACAAGATAACTGTCGTAAGTTGCCGCTTATTAAATTTGAAACCCGCGTTAATGGTAACTACCGTTTACATTACTAAAATGAACTCGGGTAAACGTTAACCATCGTAAAATGTTGGTAATGTAAACAAGGCATTACGGGTCATTCTTGCATGCGTTTCAACTAGTCCTTTGAAGAAAAAAATGGTGCAAGAGATATTCAAGGCTGGCACATGAACTGTTCTTCAGACGGTTTTTTCTAGTTCCTAGGTGAAAATTACCCTGAATAGGCCTTACTGTTCATATGCCAGCCTTGAATATCTCTTGCACCTGTTTTCCTCAAAAGACTTTTGTTGAAACACATGCAAAAATGACCCGTAATAGAAACTGCAGATAGTTGGTTTCGCAAACGAACGCTCAAATGTTGAACACTTTATAAATGTTTGAAGTATTAGTCTTTGAGGTACATAGCTTTCAAATCTATCTATACAAGCTTCAGTTGGTACATTTTGCATCGATCTTTCTCTACAAACATAGGGCTGTTGTAGGGCATCCAAACGATCCTGTGATATCGTGCCCCAATCTTTGTCTTAACAAGTGATAGCTTGGAAAATCTTCTCTCGGCATTCGCAGTTGTCACAGGAATAGTCAGAATAGAATTGAGAACATTTTTTAATGTTGGGTAGAGGGTGGCTGTTGAGGCGTCGTTAAAGCACGACACTAATTTACACACATTCGAGACGACCTTGAAAAGTGAATCTTTCCTTATTAGGAAAAATTCTCCAATGATGTCACCAGTTTCGATACCACACACAGATTCTTCCTTTTAGGAGGGTATCGAATGAATTAACACTTCTTGGAATGCTCGTAATACACTGACAACCTTTGGGGAAAATCTATTCCTGAGTCCGCTCTACGTTTCTCCTCTTTCACATATTCTGTCTCGGGATGATCATCGATGCGAACATTAAAATACGTATTCTTTTATCAGAATTTAGGGGAATCAGAATACCAAAATCTTGGCACTGAACTTTTGCAGCTTCATACCTGGCGTCGAAATTCTTCTTTGATTTAACCCTTCAATTGCTGTCTTAACAGTTTCAATAGCACTGTCAATATCTTCATCAGCTCGCTGAAGTTGTTTGCTGATGCTATTGATAGAGTCCTTCGTCGATCAATATTGACGCTATTGATCGAGTCGCACGTAACGAGTCCTTTGTCGAATTTTGCAGCTCATCTAAGCAGTCAAAAGCAATGCGGATACTGTCTTCTACCGCGTTTACAGCTGCGGCTCTGCAGGCTCATCTTATTTCTGAAAATGTCTTTACTTTGTGTACTTTTGAATTAAAACTGTTTGAAATCCGCTCAAATACTACATGGCGCGATGCTCTTCCTTCTATGTACGCATGCAGTTCTTCTAATGTCCAGAAGAGGGAAAATGCCCGTCTCTCCGTTTTCATGCTATCCACGAGTACTAAATTTAAGGAGTGGGCATAACAGTGCACAGGATTTTGCGGATAATGAACGCTAAGAAGTGTTTCGTAAACTTGAAGCGTGTCATCACACCAACGAATGAGAAGTGCTGCCTGCTCATGCCTCGAACAGTCCGTCGTCTCATCCATAATAATAGAAACGTATTTGACTGCATCCACTTCTTTCCTTATGTTATTTAACATAACATCGTAAATGGTTGAAATGATATCGTTCTGAATGGATTTGGATGTCATGTTTTTACCTTCACTTTTTGTATGACTGCCTAGAGGAATGTCGAAATCAGCTAAAAGTTGTACATCCCCCCCGTAAAGGCCACGGTACTGAACATCTTCACCTTCATCATGTCTCCGTAGTGGTGACAAAGCTATTCCTAATAGTTGCACAAGTCGCACTAAACGCTCCATTACTTGACGGTTTCTCAGTCTTTCTTCTTCCTTGAGTTTTAGCTTCTCCTGACGGGCTTCAGACAGAACAGCATCAATGCGTCGTCCTTTCAACATATTGAAGTATTTCGTATGTGCTTGCTTCACTATGAGTATGTCCTTTCAGCTTCTTAATAGCTTTCCGCCAATGACTGGAGCCTGTTGAGATGAAAGCAGAGTGTATTGATCCAGTCGAAAAGGGAATATTAATCCCCGAATACCTACATATATAGCAAAACATACTATTTGACTTCTGACTGTATTCTAGCCACGGAAATTTTAAATACCACCCTTCATGAAACGATTTTTGTCTTCCTCCAGAGGAAGGTCCACTCTTGGTATAAGGCCCTTTATGCTGATTTCGAACCTGGTTAACAAAACATGTAAATTCTTCTTCATTTGCTGCTGGTGGAACAGGTATTATGTCTTGAACTTGAATAAATCTTGAGTTTATGACTACATGATCTGAATTAATCTCCCTAACTTCACCAGACAAGTTTCTTGAATCTGTGTTCGTACTAGCTGAGTTTTCTTCCCATGACTCCTTCGCCGGCTCACTTGCCATTGACTCTTCTTCGTCTTCCTTCATCCCCAGATTTTTTGTTATCCTTTCCTCTTCTCGTACCGCTTCCTGCTCCATTAGCGTTTCCCCTCCTCTCAATTCCACACAATTTTATTATCTTCGTAATCTTTGACAGTTTCTTCCTCTTCCTCAAACTCCTTTGCTGTTGATTGCTTCTCTTCTAATTCCTTTGCCATTGCGGGGCGTAGATTTTCCCTTCTAATATGGCCATTGTACTCTAAATTAAAAAACAGTAACATGCAATTATATTCACGGACGTAGGTTAGAGCCCCGCAGGGCCAGATTTGTCTCCCCCTCTTGTTATAATAAAATCGTGATATGGCCATTTTAGCCTAACCTAACCTAATGTTTATGTGCGGGAACAGCATGTCACATACAAAAACGTAATCAGTACGGCAATCTGAGTTCAGTCACGTACAAACAACCTGTAATTTATATTGCCTGGTTTACGTTACTAACATCTAACAAAAGTTAACGTTAACCTGAGTTCATTTTAGTCATGTAAACGGTAGTTACCGTTAACGTAGGTTTAAAATGTAACTAGCGTCAACTTACGACGGTTATCTTGTAACGTTAGTAAGAAACGCCTGTCTAAACGCAAGTTAGTTATTAGGCACGAATCACTTCGTGAGTTTATTTTTTTCTTTATCGAAATATATAGTATAATAGTGGTGCGTACTACTTTTAAAACATAAAAGAATGATGTCAGAACTAATCTTCAAAATTTGACGCTAGAATCAATTCATTTGTGTTCATTTCTTTATAATTTAATCCTCTCCCGTGTAACAAACAGATTATTTACTCAACCATGGAAACCTCAACCTGTTTCTTTACAGACAATGGTAGTACAAGCACGATAGCAAAGTTAAGTTCGGTAGTTTGAACGACAGTTAGTTTTACCCATGAGCTTTACCATCGTAAAATGTTAGTAATCTAAACAAGGCATATGCGCCCTTATGCGGTTCCTACCCCAGGGACTTAGTTTGGAGATCATGTATGTATGTACATATGAGATTACATATTGCGTATTGTATATTATTCAGTGTGTGTAGATTTATTTGCCGTCTTTCATTCTTCCTTTGGAAAACTTCCTAATATCTGTAGTATTTCGTGAAGTTGCTTCTTCCTGTTCTTCTTTCCGTTTTCCATTTTCAGAGCCTGAGAGATTTCTCGCGAACATTGACTTTGTAACTCTTTGAGTAAATAAGTGAACAGAAGCTAAAGGTGAACGTATTCAGGAAAACGCCGATTGTTTCAATGTTTCACACCGCAGCGCGCTGTCAGAAGAGCGCAAGGTATGGAAAAGCCATGAAACCAGTGATATAATGGACTAGTAACAAGCTAAGATTTAATAAACGGAAGTGCGCCTTGACGCCATGCTGTAGAGTCAAAACATAGCAATGGTCCATAACAACTAATGTTAAATATCCCATTTTAATTAAATATGTTAAGCATAAATGAATGTGTTTCATGATGTAGTTTGAAGAAGGTGACAAAGAACTTCTTTTCAGAAACCCAAGAAAGCTATAGCCAAGATTGCTTTTTAATTTCAAATTAAATAATATTAGGTATTCAGCTTAGAATCATCCACTCTTCTTGAGAAGTTATATGTCGACATACAGCACAGGCACATTCTAGGAATATGCTAAGAATATCCCCCTGAGAACATTGGAATATCCCAGGGATGTTCTCAGATATTCTTAGAATAAGCGTAGAATATTCTACGAATATCTGAATGTCCTGGATAAGCGCATATTCCAAGGATATTCCTGGGGAAATCCCAAGAATATTCTACGAATATGTGGAGGACAATTTTTCTTTGGGGATATTCTCAGAATATTCCACGAATCTTCCTGAAACTTCAATCTAGAATATTCGTTTAATGTTCTAAAAAGTATATCCTAGGAACATCCTTAACTGATCCCAAATATTCTGGAACATTGTACGCATATTGGGGATCTAAAAAGGATATTCCTGGGATACTGTGCTATGTGGGTTAGTGTAATTTACCTATGTTTACAATAAGGAGGACTAATAAGAATAAAAACAACCTCTAAATATGGTATAAAATAGGTTCCAGCATTCGTAAACGCAACTGAAGAGAGTTTCATGTAAAAATTACGGGTGTTTCTCTTCATAGATTAATCGCAGAGGTACACAATTCCAGATTTGGAAGTTTCTCTTCTGGACTTTCGTAGCGCCCCCTGGTTGAAACATTGCCACTCGTGAAGTTTTGGTCCATCTTGACTTCCCCTAGGTGGGAAATCGGAGTTCTTAAGGTCTTGGACTTTTCTGGCAGCCGCGCAAAATATCGGCGCCCTTGGCGACTGCCTGTGTAGCTTATGCTTGGATAATGGTCAATCTATAAATTTCTTCCCAAATAACTAATTACAGTAACATCACCAAGCTAGAGCATTTCTGAAAAGGCGCCCGCGGTCCCCTAGTGGAGCCACCAGTGCATTAGAGCAATAAATAACTTAGAGAAAAATGAAAGTACGGCCCTTCGCTTATGTGCTTAGATATTGATGGTTACATTTATAACTTAACAAAGACTTCTTGAAATTATCACTTCAAGAACGTTAAACTGATAACGTCAGGAAGGAAACCATAAGCAATGTGTCCTGAATAATATTAGTTTACCCAAATTATTCTCAAAGTACATTTTAATAAAGATCTTAGCAGTGCCAATAACTGAACACTATAAAGTGAATTAATTAATTGGGGACCAGAGTTTAACATACTCGTTTTAGGTCCCTACAAAAAATAAAAAATAAAAACATACAATTTGGTTTATGACAAGTGCCCTTTATCACAAAACCTTCAGACCGATCTACTTTATTTACCTGAATAAATGTGAAAACCGCTGTTTATTTAAGCTAGCGTCAAAAGTAAAGAAGTT
>JAGDQP010021504.1:0-31659 GCA_022664845.1 Lepisma saccharinum
TGTGTGTGTGTGTGTTTCGTTGTCAGGATACCTCCCGAAATTCGTTACAATATTTCCTTTACTGGGAAAATAGCTATCATATAGAGGAAAGAAGCAACGCATTAAGCGTGGCAAAATGAAGTCATTGTTGTAGGGTCCAGTAGCACACAAACGTATTTTGAACGTTGATTTTTTTTGTTTATTTCGTTGATTAACCATCATCGGTTGAAAAAGTACGTTTAATTTTAAATTATATTTCAACAAAGACATAGTTGGTAAGATGTAAGTTCGACGTGGATTCAACTCTTATTTTCAACTATGATCTAGATTTCGTTTCATGAAATTCTTTCTAATTTAATGGAACAAAATATATTATTGAAAGCTAATTGGATGCCATTAACTATTACTTTGTGTCGTGTTTTGCATGTTGAAAACACGTTGAATTTCAATCTATATTCCAACGAAAATTTGATTTTGTTGATAGGACGTTAATGTGACTTGTTTAAACTATTATACTGAACTGTTCGTTAGATTTCGCTTCATAAGTGTCTCTCCAAGTTAATTGTATAATAATTGTGCTTAAAAGCGGATAGAATAAAATTAACTACGTTTTCATGTTCTCATTTGCATGTCGAAAACAGATTGAATTTTAAACTATATTTCAACGAACATTTATTCTCATTAATAGGGCATTAATGTGAAATGTTTTCAACTTTCCCTTTCAACTATGACATAGATTTCGTTTTATATGTGTTTTTCGAAGGCGAAATGTTACACTTACTGAGAAATACAAATTTAATAGTGCAGTGTTGGTCAAAGTATTAAAGAAGGAAAAATGCACATAACAAAGAAATAAGGAAAGTTTTCTTCATTCTTATTCTTACATCACGATGAAACGATGCGTCTGGATTGGTGAGCTTACAGACTGCCTTTTACTACAGATAACGTCTCCGTAACATTGTACAGTACCTGTACTCATCGGTGTTTATGATCTTTTTTTGTGATCTCTGTGTTTATCACGCGTTCTGCTAGTGTTTTGTTTCCCTACTTCTTGTGTTAGCAGACTGCGAATAGTAATAGCGTTATGTTTTGTGAAATGCTGCCTTTACAACAGAAGCCACATCGTTTAAAGCACGAAGTAATTAATGTAAGCTAATTATTAGCTAACAGATAGAGTAGGTTACACCGTGAGTAATATGGCAATTTAAGTTAAATATTAATATAAATACATTTATAGTCGCGTAGAGGTCTTTTAGTTATTGGCCTTGAAGAAAGGGAAATTTTCCTGTATTTCGAGAGTTTCGTTCTTCTTGTTAAGAAATGTTTTCCTATTAACAATTAAGGTATGCCAACCTTTCAGTAGGAGTTTATTTATTCTCTGCTCGACTATTGGCTAAATATGAGGAAGAAGAGGTACTAACCAGGAGTGTTGTGCCGAAGACATCGTCGAAATTCTCAACGTCAGTTTAAACTTGCCGATTCAAAAGTGTTTAATGGTGCAGAACATCTATTCATGTTTTATATCATAAACTCTGTGTAAAACATAACCTTCAAGAGCTTACATTTCAGGCACATTACTACATATATGTAATAATAAAAGAGTGGTGATTCTGAAAGTGACTCCGTGAATGAATGGTTAGAGTGACAGCTACCAACGCCGAGTGTGGAAAGTTCCAGCTACGAAACCCACAACAGACGAATGGAAAATTTACTGTAAGAAAATTAATATTGCATTATGAAAGCAACGGATAAAATGCAGATAAATGAGTATACCAATATGTATATACAATTCTCTGTTATGACACACTGAACCTGTTTCATCCTCGTCCGCTTCTTGATTTCAACCTGTTTCTTCTCAACCATTATTCAACGTCGAATAAATCGTTGAACAGGCGGACAGTTCGGTATGTAACAACGTTAAAATTACGTTTCGGTACTAACGTTTAATCCACGTTAAGTGTGCTACTGGCAGGTCAGGTTTAGTTTTGTATTAACTTTAATGAGTTGTAACATCTTCTCATGTAGATGACATGTGTACTCCATATCACTTCCCTTACGTAGGAGGGCTATTTTGTATTTCTCTAAATTTATCTTTATCTCTGGTAATGCTTATCCAGGTTCTCGCTGAAAAGTTTCACTAACTTTATGAGAGACAAAGTATTCGATTCAGGGCGGAACGAAGTCTTGTCTTACTTCCTGTTGTTTTTGCAAATTTCCAACAGGTCATATACAGTATCCCTTCTTGAACGGGTAGGTGGCGGTGTCTCCTTGTCCCTTTGCAGTGTTCTCTACTTTTTTGTAGTACGTGTTTCGTTTTCCTTATTGTTGTTGAATGTCTGTAGCTTTCTCTTCAACAGTACAGCGCAGAAATGCACGTTGGAAAACTTTCTTCGTGGCTTCTGAACCAAAGCGGGCTTTGCAACCTTCCAGAGTGAATTCCGACTTTTTTTTTCCAACTTCTCTACTAACTGTCTGTAGTGCTTGGTAACACTCTCGTTGATACTTAATTCCGCTCTATGAAAAATAACTGTCGAGTTCTCTTCGAAATTGACTGTTCTTTGTTGAACTCAACCAAATTCAAGTCAAGTTTCTGGAACATTATTAAGGTTTTGCTATCTCGAATCCATTTCTAATCTTTGACTCGCAGTTCTGAGCTGTGCCGTTTGTTTAACAGCTTGCGCACTGTTCTGAAGCATTCTTTCTGGTCATCTTTTAACCTATATTTTGGGCTATAGTGACCAGCTTTGCCCCTTTTGGCTTCCTTGGGACTTCCTGATGGGGTCGACCTAGCTATTTCTTCATTGTTTCCTTGTTGTAGATCTTCCATGTACTGTAAGTCGTTCAATGTGTCGTTCAACTACGACAAGTCCATACAGTTTAAAGGGAATACAGTGAAACGATGAAAACCGCTAATGGAGCCTTTAGGAACCCAATTATTGATAGATGTACATATCCACACATAAAGAAATTAAGACCTACTGTTCTATATAGTAACCATAAACTTTACAGGAGATGTATACATAAAGGACAAGAAGTGTATACACTAGTCAAATGAAAACACAGAGAAGTTCCTAGATAGTGAGCAAGCAAGGTAAACTGACAGCTACACAACGAACTCGTGTATACGTATAGGGGAGGTTGATCAATGAGAAGAAAACTGTTGAGGTGACAAGCTCAAAGAATAAGTTAGCTGATGTTAATGTAAAGTCTGGACTCCAAGCCTCGCCCAACACTATGAAATATGCAGACTTTATATAAAAATGTTTGAGCTAACACACTTTCTCCAATTAAGACGAGAAACACTATTTTCTACAGACTTGTTGGACGTTTTTATCCCAAGCCGCCATATTGAATTTCAAGAGCATTTTTTACTTTGACAACCATGATATTTGATTTCAGCGTATACTTTTCACTAAAACTGCCTAGATTGCATATATTTCCGCAAAAATACCGTCCGAACAATTATTTAAAGCTTTCTTTTTTAATTTCGTCTAGTTTATCATACTCTTACTAGGTACAGAAATTATAAAGGATATTTGTAGTGGTTTCATTTTCATTGTAACATCGGCATTTTTTAAAAGAAAATCTTTTGGTTCAAAAACTAAAAACATAGTTTTAATTTAATTTTATTTAAGATTTTTAGGCAACTTTGGCTAAGAGCTCAAATCGGGTAAGTTTTGGTAACTCAGTCTGACCCGCATATAGGAGATCCAGTGACCCAGTACGAAACTTGACTCGAATGACTGGACAGTCTCGGTTACACGGTCTTGACCCAAAAGACTAGACTGGCTTTTCCCGTAGCCCCGTGATCGAATCTTTGTCAAATTGACCCGGTTAAGTAGTCTTGACTTCATTTGATCTGAGTAGGAAGGGTGGAGTTTTTAATTGTTTAAATCACAGTTGCAGCTCCATATAAAATGATTCAAATTTAGTGACTTCTAATAAAATTATTAAAAACAGTTTAAAATAGTGTTAGCTACACTGTATTTTCAGATAGACGAGACCTATGATGTTCCTGCTTTGGAATCGTATGTTTCTGGCACCTGCAGGCATAGAACACCACTAATTGTTCACCGTAATAATTAATAGATGTCTATATGGGTTCCCCATTGCTGAAACGATAGGAGCTTGGATCTTACCTTAATATTGGCGTATTTGTTTATGTACACTATATTTCCTTCATAATTTAAGTCATATGGTATACAATTGCAGCCATTTTCACCATAGGTTGTGAGCATAGCAAATATAGTAATGTAATTCCCGTTGTTAAAATTTCCGAATTAGAAAGCCTGTTAATTGTTTAATACACCATTTGGTATTAGTTATATAATGAAAGCTGTGATATTTCGTGCATTTTCCGTTTAGTTTTGTATTTGCACATTTTTGCTATGCACCTTGTATATATATTTGGCAATTACATGTTTATTATTAGATGAAACATTAAACTTGATTCTTGTAGTATTTTAATCTGTTTTACTGCGCTGTTTAAAAAATACGTATATTCAATGACTATATCGTAATGAAGATTTTGTTTATCTATTGCGTCAATTAGCACAACGATTCCCCCTGTGTTTCCAAGAAATGTTTTTAACTATTTGTACTCGTATTCTTAACAATTTTGCTAAGACGGAAAGAAAATCTTCCTGCTAACAAATTTTACACTTCAAAAGTTTTTCATGCCAGCCCGCGTAAGAAAGAAAAGAGAGAGAGAGACAGCGAGAAAAAGAGCGCTAGAGAGAGGCAGAGTGAGAGAGTGCGAGCAGGAGCGAGAGAGAGAGGTGACAAGGCGAACTTAAAAAGGGTCATTTTTTTTTACTTTGCTCTATTGCTTTTTCATCCATTGTATTGAAATAGCTTTTCAACAGGAAAAAGAAGCAGAGCTGGTGTCCATTGGAATGCTTTACGTGCTGTTCGTGTATTTAGTCTATTATCGATCGTTCAGTGATAGTAGTATTGTTATTTCTTTTGTTTTTTATTCTGTTGTCATAACAATAGTAGATATTTCCTCATAACGCGCTTACAATATATGCATATTAAGGCAGTCTTAAGAAGACATGATAAATGATGCGTAACAAATCGAACCCTGTTGGAGATTCTTGGAATCCAAGCGAACAAACAGGAAAAGAAACACCGCCACAAAAGAATTTTGAGTGAACAATGTGTGACAGACAGGACATAACCCAAGAATGACAGATTTGGTAAGTCGGTAGATGTGTTTTCATTGTGTTGATCATCTGATACGAATAGAAGTCTATCAGTGGTCCATGTAAGATGATGAAAGAGTATGAATGAATTGTTATGCAAGTGAAACGAATGATAAAGAGAGATTTACAGATACTAACAAAAGTGTGAAAGAGTCCGCGATGGTTTCCCACGCTTGTAAGAAAACGGGGGAAATGAGGGTGAGTTGAGAAGACCAAACCTGTTGAAATGACAGATGTAACCACGGGGCATCAAAGCGGCATCAAAATAGAGGGAAGGGAGGTGTAGAAGGAAAGGGAACTGTTCGATGGAATAGATAGATTTAAAATACATAGTGAGCATCACATTCTGTCATGTTCCTGTAAAGAAGGACTTGAAAGAGATTTATTTATTTGAGCAGAACGAAAAAGGAAGAAAGAACACCACTTGTAATTTGTAACCATTGAGCAGGTTGACAAGGGAGAATATAAGTTTCATCGTAAAAAAGTTAAGGAACAAAAATAAAATTAAAAAATAAGGACAGAAATGAAGAAAGTGTTCGAAACTGGAAGAGCAAAATTCCATCGTTTCTGTGTCGGACTTGTTCGCTGTCTTTAGGCTACTGTGGGCTGTTTAACCTTGCCCCGTATGGAGGGCTCCAAAACCCACCGCAAGACAAATGCCACTGTCGATGCCAAGACTTGCAAAACACATGTGTCAATGTAATACCATACACACTCACTCACACATCTAAAGTTAATCAAGTAACAGTATCAACCTGTCCAAATTTTACAGCAGATAATCAAACAATAAAAAATGTTACTATTCTAAATAAAATCGTAGCACTTTCTTGACTCTATACACTAAATTTAAAAGTGAGAAGGACACGGTGAAAAAATTCCAAAAAATCTAAATTCGCCATATCCGCGTTTATGGCTATATATTCGTTGGTTGTGAACCGATTTCGAAATTTGAAACGCAGATGGCTAGAGAAATAATTATAACGCTTCGGTATCGTATGGCGGAGTTTTAGACGTTAAGGTTAAAATTTCATACAGATGGAGCGATGTAGGTATGGAATATCGATATACTGTACCGATAAATTCTTTCATATCAAAGTGTATCCGGATGTGAAGCATTGCTGGTATTATATACATAGGAAAAATCCTGACAACTAGTGTGCCCCTAGAAAACTGAAATGACAGCTCGTGTCGAGGAAGAATGCTGTTTGACAACGAAATCACTTTTTCGCCTGTCGGTGAGAGGTAATATCTGATTAATAATATTAATAATAATAGTAAAAATAATAATGTTAAAAATAAAAAAAGAAGACGAATGAGCAACTGCTAACGTAGAAAACCTTGGGCTGGGGAAAGTATGATGGAACTGTAACGAGATGCCAATATTTCTGTCTCGCTAATAAACGTTTGTATTGACTGTCTTGTCGAACAGAGTTATTGTTGATAGACACTAAAGACATAGTATACGCACATTTGAAACACGTCATTCATAATATTGTCGGAAATGAGCTGACTCGATAAATATACCGCATAGCCGGCAGTTACGTAATACGGAAAAACAGTCCTTTGCAGATTGAAATGCAATTGAGTAAGTCCAATTAGAGTCTGAAACAATGATTTAATATCATATGTCAGGTCGATGTGGCATTCGAATATAGAATATGTAGCAATGGCTGAAATACACCCATAGGTAATCAAGTATTCCATTAAGCTGACAGAAACACAGTCTGTACACTAAATATACACTTGTTGCTTACAAAACACATATGTCAGATGTATTACGGAACTACAGAGTGGGTTTTTGTACACCGATTTACACCACTGCCTTATAGAAGGCCCACCGTAACATGATAAATAGGCATAATGGCAGTCAATAACAGGATCAAGTTGCAAGTTGTTAATTGAGTTTAGTTATTGTATTGGTATAACAATAATATGTAATTAACTGGTATAAACGCGCACATATGCTATACCGCACAGGTAGAGTACAGATTGTTAACTGAAATAGCACTGATACCAAAAATGCCCAACCCATGTTCGACTTTTCAGTGATCAGTAAAAGAACAGCAATACCTGTCAAGCCAGTCGAAACGTTGGCGAAATGTTTGCGAACCTAGATTAAGGAAACAGCTACGACCCTTGGTGATTTTAAATAACACAGTTCGTTGATTATACAGCATCACGAATGGTCAATGGTCTTATCTATGAATGCCAAGTGATAGGAATACAAGCAAACGAAATAAATAGGCTAATTAAGCAATCGCTTTGATTTCTGTGTGCAATTAGAGCCTTGCCTTGACACTGATTTTAATGGATAGGTAAATTGTAATTTAGCTATCCAATAAATTATCCAATTCCAATTCGGTACACGACCGAATGGAAACAAAGCATTGTGATTGTCTAACAGTTACTATAAAGTAGCACAATCCACAACAACAACCCAGTACGATGGTAGTTTGTAACTGTTCAGGGTTAGATGTGAGTGAGAATCGTATTTTTCAAGCTATAATTCGGTGACTGCTGTCATTTTCTGTGACATGCATTCACTGCTACGCCGGTATTCCCGTAGAATGCGAAGGTCATGATTGTAGCAACCTTTTGATAAAAGTCTTGAGAGATGGAGTTTTGGAGACGTTAAATTTTTCGATGCATACGATAGACTGTACAACATAATTGTAGAAATGCATCCAGATCAAGACAACGCAGTAGAAAGCATTATACGCACATATATAGGGATCATAGCCAATGAAGACGATCTAGAGGCAATATATGATTTGCTATGGACAATGGTCTTTGTACATGGAACTATAATTTTAACTTTGGAGCAGGATTACAAATAAAAGGCAAAGATTGTAATTAAGGAACTTGTTTATTGTGCAATTAACAAATACATTGCTTTTGTTTATTACTACATTGAGCTCTACAGAGGATTATAATGATTTTAAAGACATGGAAAAAACACATTCAATTATACAAAATATAGTATTTATACATTATTGTAATAAAAATCCTACACTGATACAGAATAATGCCATGTAACCGTCAGAACACAAGACTTTTCTTTCCAAATAAACAAAAAGATGTAATATAATGTAGTGTAACTTACAGGATACAAGGTTTGTCGTTGCATATACAAAGATTGCTACAAGATCAGGTGTCGAACCACCAGGATCTAAAGTTGGTCATCTCAGATAAGCTAACTGCTATAAAGAACGTTGTCTACCAATCAGTAAACAGTTTTTTCGAGATGCGTATAAATATTGCTCCGAAAGAATGTATTATAACTATAAGGTGACAGGTGGTGTCGTTCATATAAAAGAAGTGGAACATCCTAATATTCTCTAATTACCAACCCAAATTTTCTGTCGGTGTATATAAACTATGTAGGTCGATTTACACCGATTGATGCGATAGGCCGTTGTCTAACTTGTATGATGTTTTTCCAGTTGTTTGTAAAGTAATGGTAATGAAACAGAACTGTACAAACCAAAATTTATGTCTAAAAGCCAATGATATGTATAGATATTGTAGTGGACAATCCCAAGTCACATTTGTTCCCATGGTGTTGGCAGGATGTTAAAAGAGAAGTGTATATAATAAATACAATGTGTATACTACAATGGAAATCATGTGTTATATTTTTTTAATTTGGTTAACCTCGAAACCCGTATGGAACAGTCATTTAATGCTCCGTATCAATAGTTTTTAATTTCCGGTGCTAGAGTTGTTGTACAACGGCATGTCGTTTTGTCCGGTCTACGAAGTATGTGATTGGGTGTAAAGATTTGTTTACTTTCATACTTTTTCCTTTCCAAATTATACATATCCGAGAGCGATATGTCCTTCCGTGTTCGTTGATTCAAGGTAATACCTCGAACTTTAATTACATGTTCATATTGACCCCAGCTATCTCCTTTAGGCCATAAGTATAGTGCTTTGGGCCAGAGCCATCGAATATAAGGATTTCCCAGCCTGGAGGCAGTTCATTTTTCCACTGACCAAGGTATTCACCTAGAGATAGCAACAGCGGTTCATCACGACGTATAACATATATAATGTTACCGATATCGCAATACAAGAGACTTGCTATCCCAACAGTGCTGATAGCCTCATAAAGACGCAGTTGATCCCAGGATGAAATAAACGCCGCCAACATGACATTGCTAAATGCATAGGGAGTGTTTTTTGTTTCTAAATCCCGATATGTAACAAGAAGTTAACTGCCGATAATATTAACATGCTGAATTTCCAAATGGGAAGAATAGGCAATTACATTGAATTCATGTGTGGTAGTGACAACCTTTGCTTTCGGAAGGTCTCACCTCTGACCCCACTTACCGGACAATGAGTTTAAATATATCTTAGATGAATCGGGGTCCCTCATTTTTGCTGATGCTATCATTCTCCAACTGAATTCCCTCACGATCCGAATAATATCTAATTTTTTCCTTGCCTATCCTTCTCACTGTGACAATTCTCAGGAATCCTGGAAACTTCCTGTTTGATTTTGATTAACATATTTACATAAGACAGAAATAATTCCACTGTCATTTCCGTTTCCCAAATTTAATTATCGCGTAGGACTACATAAACTCGTTTCAAAGTGGCATGAAGCTCTGGAGTGCAAAAACACCTTTGATGACACGTTGCTTGTCACTATGTTAACATTCACCGGAATGTAATTCCTCCATACAGGTTCTACAAAGATCAAACATTAGTTTGTTATGAGCAATTTATGGTAAAATGGAAATCCCTAAATTCGTAGGAGGTAAAACCTTAAAAAACACAAGACCACGAACATGACTTGGATCGGGCATGTCCATCCCTTTATGAATAGTTGCAGGGCATTTCCCATAGGTAGAGGGAAGTCTAGTCCAATTATTCAAATTGTTTCCGATTCGCCGCATTCGTAAAGAGCTTGGAGGCATTTCGTACGCCCTCCTTTAAAGTCATCCTTAGAACATACTGGTTCTGCAAAATTGGAACAATGATCGGGAATAAATGTTTGAATTTTCTGTGACGTCTTTATCTGTTTGTTCCACGTATATTCTTATATGGATACAATGTTAATCTTACATGTATCTCCTGCCTTGCCATGGTTTCGCCCTATCGACTATTTAGACTACGACCTTGTTTATCTATAGGTAGGTCTCTGAGTCGGGTTATAAAATGTTGTCTGTGATAGTAACAGCTATATTCATTATGCTGAACGAGTATTTTTATCGTAGCCATCCAATTCGAAATGTTTAAACTGAGCTACACCACCTCGCTCATAGCTTTGCAGCTTAACATTATGTGTATATTCCATATACGGAAGCCACAGTTTTGCCTGTTTGATTTGTCCCGTGATGAAATCCCAATAGTGGAATAACAGGGATGATATTATCTTTGAGGTACTGTGAACGATAACAAAGCAAAGAACCTGCAGCTGTGGTGGAAGTATGCAAAAAACATTGAAACCCACCCGTTTTACTTTCAATAAAACTAGAACACTCTATGAGTGGTAGAGTTATTATACGTAAGCCATTTTGACAATATTATAAAGTTCACGTCGGCAGTCGAATGTTTTTACTTTTGACATATTCCTTATGCCATACAGCTGTAGCCTCTGGATTCGGATTTGCTCTCTATATGGTAATAGTTCAGGTATAGATAAAAGCCCACATAATTTTGAATTCGCGCGGTATTGCACAGATGTGTAAAATCCACCTTCGTATGAGATTCATCTAAGCCTAGCGTTTTCGGTAAGTCAGCTAATGGGACTCCCATAAACAGGAACGTGTCCTTGAATATAATATTTTTAATCGTTAGTTGCATATCTTATGTCCACGAGTAATTAATTTAGCTACTAGTTCCTTTTATTCTAATATTTCAGGAGCAACAAATAAATTGACAAATCCGTGAGCATTATGGGCTTAGAGCTACCACTTCGGTAAACTTGAGACATTGTTGTAACACATGTGTAATAATAGGTTCCATTGTGCAAAATGAAAAGTTGCGATTGCCGTTCGCATTACTACAAAAAGTATATCTATACCAATTATTATTAATAGCAACGGTGCATCACACAAATTAAATTAGGCACAATGCATGTTGACCCTTTTCATTGGCATCCAGTCGCATAGTCTCAATATCGTAAACAATATACAAAAATATTCTACATGTTTACGATACTTTGGTTTAACGTAACAGGTATGGGTCTCATTTATATAATCTGCACACCTTTACAGAAATGTTCACCGCAAAAATGTTTTGCCGTTCTACTATGCCAATCGTGTTTTATGCCACATTGAACACATACATGAACATGATTATATAAAGGTTTTTCTTTCGCCTTTGTTGCGTGTCTGTCAAGGCATGTTTGATTTACAAAGATACGATTACACTTGTTACAATTTCGTTTGGTTTCCTAATTACCTTCTGTATCGAAATGATACGTTTCGCATTGACTACACAGATATGGGCATGTATGGGATCGGTTATTAGTATACAGATTCAGACAATAAAAGAAATAAATTCTAACTCTTAAAAACTACGCAGTACCATCTATGACATCGTAGTGGTTATCTTCAAAACGAATAAAGCTTTTCCTTATTGCCGCTGGACCAACATACGTTTTTTCGTATTAGCGCGTCTTGGATACAGACCATAAACAGTAATTTGATATTTATCCCTAAAAGTACATGTGGAACATGTCTACGTCATTAAGCCGCATGCGGAAGGATTTCCCAGCCAAACGTCGCAATCATGTCCTTGAACGGTTTTGCTGTGTGGGAGGGTGCATTATCGTTATCATTGTCTATCGTCATATTCCGGTCGCTTTTCACGCAAAGCTTGATGAAAGTCTATCAGTTGTTGTTGGCAACGTTGGGTATTAACGGTTTCGCCAGGTTTCAGCAGCTCATAATAGATCACTCCCTTCTTATCCCACCAATCACAAAGCATTGTCTTCCGTTCATAGCGATTTGGTTTTGCAGTTGATGTCGCCGCTTCTCCTGGAGTTACCCATTATTTTTTACGCTTAGGATTCTCAAAATAGATCCATTTTTCGTCACCAGTCAGAATTCGATGGACAAATGATTTCCTTTTGTACCTGGCGAGCAGAATTTCGCAAGTGGTTTTTCGGTTTTTCTGCTGTCGTTCAGTCTATGGATATGGAACCTATTTTCCAACCTTTTAAATATGACATGAGAAGCAGTTTCCATACGTTTAAAAGCCATGGGCACTATTCAGTTGATCTGCGAGTTGTTGTTTCGTTTGAGCGTCATTCTCATTAAACAAAGCTTGCAATTCGCTGTCTGCAAACTTTTTCGGTGGCCATCCACGTTCTTCGTTTCTCACGTCAAAATCGTCACTTTAAATTTTGTAAACCACGCCATAGCACTGTGACTTACCAGGAGCATGATCACCGTAAGCTTCGACAAGCATGCGATGCGATTCTGCAGCAGGTTTCTTCAAATGGTAACAAAAAATCAGTGCTGTCAGCACATCGTAGTTTGTAGATACAAATTGCGCCATGTTCAACGTTATTAAACCCTACACTATGACATGAAACTTGTCTGGTTGTGAGTTGAAAATCATTATGAGTAGTCAAAACAAGCAAGTGGCGGACGGTAACCCCAGTGACAGCTAACGCCGTCTATGCACAAATTCTGTTTTCTTATTTACACACCACCTGGTATGCGATTTTACTATAATTTTTAATTGCCTTCCTTCGCCCCATTACCAACGCTAGGCAAAGCAGTCTGGCAGTTGTTCTACAAGATTAATGTGTTTTGCAAATATTCTGCATAGGGCTAATACTTATTATTAGTAAGCCGCTCCTATCCTAGACAAAGATCTCTAATATCAACCCTAATAGTGATATTATCACCTAACATGAAATCCTCATTAGAATTTAGAACATTTTCCATTTTCCGGAGCATATTTTCCGCCGTAAGATGTCCTGGTAATTGGAATGGTATGTATACTGGCTTTCCTATAGTACATTTGGAACTCTCAATACAAAATTTTACTTTAGATGCTTGGTCGACGTCCCTAAGTAATTTGCCCATGGCAAACTGAAACAAATTGGTTACAAACTCCTCGTGATCACGAGTAGTTGTTAGAACTGGCCTATTTGTTATTTCACAAACCCCTCAGAGCGAAATTAGGATATATTTTGGATTTTCAGAAATAATTTCGAATTTGGAACCACGCTCAGCACCATACATCATACATATATCATAATTTTGTGTCCACTGTGTCATTAATAATCGTATCACGATTTCGAAACAGGATTTCTCATTAAGAACAGTATCCTTCAGACGGTTCAGAATATAGAGTTCGAGAATGAAAGACTATCGTACGTTACGAAACGTACTCGATAGGGCAAGACGGTTTTATTAATCTATGCTCCGACCGAGGTGACTACTGATAACGACAAAGATATATTCTACGATGAGCTAGAAAGGCTGTTTGACCGAATTCCGAAGTAAATTCGAAAATTGTGTTGGGTGATTTCAATGTAAAGGTAGAGAGGGAAGAAAAATATAGACATACTATAGGCAAATATAGTCCTCACGAAAAGACCAACAACAATGGAGAAAGACTGTTAACTTTGGCGATTTCGAAAAACCTACTGGTAAACAGCACCTACCTTGTACACAAAGACACACAAATACACATGGGTATCTCCGGACGGCAAAACTCTCAACTAGATCGATCACGTATTAGTAGATAGACGAAAACACACCAACATAATGGATTTTATGTCGTACAGGGGAGCGGGAAGTGTCACCAACCATCAATTAGTGAACACAAAAGTAAGGGAAAAGTTATTCATAGCGAACAGAGAAAGCAAGGGGTCAAAACAACTGAAATTCGAAGTGAAACGATTAAATAATCCGAGCATAAAAGCAGATTATCAACTCGAATATCTCAAATAGAATCGAAATCTTAGCCGACTCGAGTAATAGTAATGATGATAATAATAAAGAAATTGATGTAAGATGTGGGAGGCAATTAATGAAACAATTAAGAGCGCAGCGAAGGAACACATAGGTGAGAAGAAACAAGGGAAAAACAAACATTGGTTTGATGAAGAATGCCTTAAACTTCATGAGGAACGAAACCAAGCAAGGCATCAATGGCTAAGTAATAAAAGCGAACCAAATACCAACCAGTACAGTAACGCGAAACGATACGCAACACTCGGGTTCAGAAACAAAAAGCGAGAATATCTGACGCAGAAGGTTCAAGAGAGAGAGGAAAAGCGGAAGACAAATAATATACGAGATCTATACAAAGGGGTAAACTTGTTAAGAAAATGTTAGAACCCGATGATAGGAATTGTTAAAGTAACAATTAATGAATCTCTTGACTTTTGAATATAGCGGAAGCAATAACAGCATTTCAAACCAAAAGTCAAGTTTAGACTTGTGTAGATAAAAACTAATAGTTTTATGTCGTTACTTCTCCTTACTTGTTTACGTTGGTTACGTGCTTGTTAAAATGTGGAATCTTGGAAATGTGTTTCATGATGAATAGGGTAAATGAAAAAACTCAGATATTAATCGAGATATATGTCAGTGCATATACCGGTAATGTATGTAATGTGATTATGTGGGAACTAGGATGCAAAAGGCATATATGGAATTAGTTTCAACTAGGTCGGGATCAAGTGTTATTAAGTATATATAACGGTGCCTACGATAGGAAGGGCAAATTGGTCGGTGATAACTTTGAGTTATAATAAATATAATTTCCAGGTAATATATCTGTTTATTGATACTTCATGTTTGTGGTACTTTGAGTTCAGAGTAAATGGATCTCATATTCACGCGCGGCAGCAATTTACATCTTTAGCTATAGAAGTAAAACTTAACAAATGTCGAACGAGGATGTTGAATTCGAAGTTCCAAAAGCAACACATTGAACTAGATATGACATATGTGGAGTGATTGCTTATGATTAAGAAAGTTGTCAAAAGGAAGTGTTTCATAAAGTTAGCATCAATTACATTAATTCAATAGTTTTTCATGATAGCAAGGTTTATTAATGAATAGATAAGCATGATGACAGCAAACTCCATGATATTAACATCATATGTTGCTAATAAAACAGATGAAATCTCAAACTGTCTTCAAGGATTCGCTTTGCGCTACAAGGCGTATGTAGGTTATAGTACACAAAGAAAAGAAGTTATAAGTAGGTTGATAAAGTATAAGCCTATAAAATGGGTTAAATATAAGTCACAGTTACTGTATGAAAATATTAGAGAAAAATGGAACAACATAGCAAGTCCGATAAGGGAAGTTCAGCAAGTAGAAATTACTACAAATAAAATACAACATAGTATTGTCAATACTGTTTCCGCAGTAGATATTGAACCATGTTTGATAACAATTAAGATGAATGACACTCTTACAGAAATAGATACGGGAGCTTGTGCCAATATCTTATCACAAGATGCTTACGCTTATATAAAAGGTTCAACAGTTGTGCAACCGTCTACAGAGCAATTATATGCTGCAAATGGTACAGCACTAAAAGTACTAGGTAAGGTGAAAGTCATGGTACACATTGGTTCCAGGAAACTTGAATTACCATTTTTCATAGTTGAAAATAATCTTCGTTATCCAATATTAGGTAGAAAAGGTTTAAATAAAATATGGCCTTTTTGGAGAGAAATTTTTACTTTGGATGTACAGAAACAACTTCGGGTGCAAATATTAGATCCATATGATAATATTGAGATATTACGTAAGCAGTTAGTGAATGAATTTTCGGAGGTGTTCAATGATAAAGTACAAACCCCGGTAAATAACTGAAGTGGACATCAAATTGTTCCCCAAAAACTTCACCAGTATTCCGTAAAGCGTATCGAATACCATTTAGCTTAGAAAATAAAGTTAAAGACGCTATTGAAAAGTTACAACAACAAAATAAATTAGAACATATTGAGTATTCGCAGTGGGCAACACCAATTGTCATAGTACCTAAGAAATCAGGGGCTCTGCGAGTTTGCGCAGACTATAAAGTGACCGTAAATAAATGAGTCGATAAAATGTTTTATCCGTTACCGGTAATAGATGACATGTTACATAAATTACAGGGTGCGGATACGTTTGTAGTATTTGATTTACATCAGGCATACCAACGATTGCCTGTATCTGAAAAATCTCAAAAACTTTTAACAATCAATACACTATAGGGATTATTCAAAAGCAAGAGGCTCCCATTTGGGCTATCATCTCCATTCATTTTTCGACAGTACATGGATGGAGTTTTAAGATAATTCAATTTTGCACAAGCGTATTGAGACGATGTATTAATAGGAGGTAATGGAGTACGTGAATGTTTAAATAATACTAAAATAATTCTGCAAAGGTTTAGACACTTAAACATCAAAGTTAATGAAACTAAATGTCAGTTCTTTGAATAGGAAGTCGAATATTTAGGACATTCTATTTCAGCAGAAGGATATATACCATTAGCAAAACATAAAGATGTGATACAAAATTGTCCCCGTCTGGAGAATGTTACACAGTTAAGGTCATTTCTCGGCATGGTGAATTATATTCGAAAGAATATTGATCACCTCCAAACACATGCACACCTGTTACATGCATTACTGCAAAAAAATTCCAAATGGGATTGGACCGAACAACATCAAAAACAACTTGAACAACTTAAATGCAAAGTGAATCAATGCGTGAGGAATCAAGTTTTCAATCCACAAGAAGATGTTGTGTTAATAACGGATGCTATTCCTTATGGACTAGGGGTACAGTTATACAACAAAAATGAGAAGGGACAATTACGCACAGTAGCTTATGCTTCAGCTACTTTGTCAAAGGCTGAGTGTAATTACTCTCATTTTGATAAAGAAGCATTAAGTTTAATATTTGGGGTAAAGAAATTTAATCGTTTTTTATATAGAAGAACTTTCACAGTATTCACTGATTCCTTACCAGTCAAATTGATTTTCGGGGAAGACAAGGCAATACCTTCATCCATCCACCCGAGACTTATCAGATGGGCCTTATTTTTATCAGGATATAACTATCACATAATTTATTCTAAACAAGTTATGGTAGCTGATTGTCAAGGTTACCGGAGATAGTACTGGATAGTACTGGAGATGACATTATGTCCCAAAATTATGTACAACAAATAAATGAACTGTCATTGGTGGTACAATCTACCCCAGATGAAATACAACAAGATAGTACATTAAAAATGGTTTACACTTGGACAAAAGATGGATGGCCAAAGTCATTACCAAAGAATTGGCAAAATGCAACAATGTAAAAGTATTTTGCGAACAGAATCAATATTACATTAGAAAACAATTGTTTATTTCTGAAACAGCAGTTAATAATTCCACCTACATTCCGAAAAGAAATTTTAACAGCTATACACAAAAATCATTTGCATTTGGCAAAAGCAAAAGCAACTATACGACAATATTAATGATGGCCGAATATGCATAAAGAATTGGAAACTTTAATAAACTCTTGTGAAAATTGCTTGATTAATCAAAAAGGGAGATCACATCAATATTATGAACCATGGAATAAAGTTAATATACCATTCGCTGGATTACATATAGATTTTTTGATTTTGGTAGATAAAGTTCTTATTAATGATTGATAGTTATTATCGATGGATACAAGTTGAAATGATACAGGGAACCACAGCTAGCGAAACAATACATAAATTTCAGGGTATTTTCAACTAAATCAGATATCCACAAGTATTAGTATCTGGCAATGACCCACCTTTTACATCAATGGAGGTTATACTATGGTGTAATCAACGCAATATAAAAATTATGAAATCACCACCTTATCATCCAGAATGCAATGGATTACCAGAAGAGCAAAAATAAAGAATTCGATGAAAAAAAGAGGTAACATCACGTACTATGGTCAACTCGAAAGATAAAGTAAAAGAAATACAGAAAGATATACGTTTTGCAGCAACCGATGTTTTAAATGGAAAATCACCAGCACAAATGATATATAACTATGACCCTAGGAATGACTTTAATAAATAGTGTGCTTGAGTAAAAAACAAAACGGGAACGACATGATAACATACCAACACAAATAGAAACAAATTTCAAGTACAAACGTGGGTATACATAAGAAATTTACCAAATCGGTTTCCAAAGTTCGTAAAGCTCAAATTGTAAAGCAAAAATTTTTCAACTTGTGGGAAGTTAGAACTAACGGAAGATCAAGAGTGGTTTATTTTGATCAAATTGGAAAACATTTACCAGTTAATTGTGAGATGGCGCTGAAAGTGATTATACGGAATGGTGGCATTCAACAATAAGCAATAACAATGAAACGGAGGTTGAAGGGCGTAGATCAAGCAGGACGGAATGTCCAAGGAGGCATTTCGAATGTGAAGGATAATAATACGACTTATTTGTGTCTATTGGTTATAATACATTTTATAAGTCGTTTGTGAATTATGGACATGTGATAATGAAGCGTTGATACATACATTAAGTTATTCATAGTTGTTATTTATTTATGTGTTATCGAAGTAATATGACGTTGTCCATGACTTATTCAGAATGTGAATTGGAGTATCAAAAACAGGTACAATCAAAAGCATATTAAGACTTAGTGATTGTATGTATTGCGGTCAACCAGGTCATAAGCTTTGGAACTATAATAGGTTTTATACCATGATACAAGTGTCGCTGAAAAGTATACAATAATGCACGAGTCCTTTTGTTATAGCAGAGGGGGAAGTGGAATTGTTAAGGTAACAATTAATGAATCTCTAGACTTTTGAATGTAGTGGAAGCAATAGCAGCATTTCAAACCAAAAGTCAAGTTTAGACTTGTGCAGATAAAAACTAATAGTTTTATGTCGTTACTTTTCCTTACTTGTTTACGTTGGTTACGTGCTTGTTAAAATGTAGAATCTTGGAAATGTGTTTCATCATGATGAATAGGGTAAATAAAAAAGGTCAAAGATATTAACCGAGATATATATCAGTGCATATGTGTACCGGTAATGTATGTAATGTGATTATGTGGGAACTAGGATGCAAAAGCCATATACGGGGGGGGGGTGCTGAAAAGTTCCTAGCTTTACCAAGAAAAACAAGTGTCAGAAGTCCGAGAATGAATCAGCGCATGGACAGCATCGCATGTTTGCTGGTCTGTTGAGGTTGACGGCGTCCGTTGTGGGGCTCATCTTCCACCGTGAAATGGCCAGTCTTAAAACGTGATATCCAGGTTTTTACACAGCTGTATGAAGAAAACTTCTCCCCCAGCGTTTGGCACATCTCCATATGAATTTCCTTTCCCTGGAGCCATAAGTACTTCATCACGGTCCTCATATCCGACGACGTGAAACTTCCTCGTACCTCTTCCATCTCACCTTCTACCTGCAATGACAGATGTTGAACAATTAGGAATCAATTGATCTTAACACAGTTACATATTAAGATATGAGGCTTTCATATACCAACAATTTTATTTGTCTACTTCAATTTCAAGGGATCAACGTCGGGAACTTTTCACCGTCCCTGGAATTATTTTCAACTAGGTCGGGATCAAGTGCTATTAAGTATACAAAACGGTGCCTACGATAGGAAGGGCAAATTGGTCGGTGATAACTTTGAGTTATAATAAATATAAATTCAAGGTTATCTATCTGTTTATTCATACTTCATGTTTGTGGTACTTTGAGTTCAGAACAAACGGATCTCATACCCACACGCGGCAGTAAATAACATCCTTAGCTATAAAAGTAAAACTTAATAGGAATGAATGGAAGAACGTGGAGATCTTCAGGCTGATCCGACTAAAACTGTCTATGTGTGGAAAAGTTATTTCGACAAACTTCTTAATGTACACAACGGGGAACAAACAGAGGAATTCGAAATCTATAACGCAGAACTGTGGATTCCCGAACCTAGCGATATCGATATCGTAATGTCGGTAAAGAAACTGTAAAGTTTCAAATCACCAGGAATAGACAATATTTCAGCCGAATTAATTAAAGCAGGAAGAACGGCACTAATCCAGGAACTACATAAATTGATAAGTGCTATATGGAGGAAGGAGGAGCTTCCAAAGGCATGGAAACCTCAATAATAGTTCAGATTTAGAAAAAAGGCTATAAATCTGACTGTAATAATTACCGCGGATCTGGTTACTTCCAACTTGTTACAAGGCATTAAGTAATATTCTGTTAACACGCCTAAGTGTATACGTAGATGAAAAAATTGGAGATCACCAATGTGGATTTAGAAGAAATAGATCCACATTGGACTAGATATTCGCATGGAGACAAATTTGGAGAAGAAATGGGAATTCAATGAGACGGTTCATCAGCTATTCATGGATTTAAGAAAGCATATGATTCTATCAAAAGGGAAAGTTATACAGTAACCTGATACGATTTGGAGTTCCGAAAAAATTGGTTCAACTAGTGAAGATGTGTCTCAACGTCACCATAAGCGGTAATAATATGTCCGATAGTTTTAAGATTCGCAACGGATATGAAAGAAGCAGATGCCTTGTCAACGCTACTGTTTAACTTTGGGTTATAATATGCAATTTTAAAAATTAAAGGGGCAAAAAGGGGCTATCATTGAATGGTTTGAATCAACTGTTTGTATACGCGAATGATGTATATTTATAGGGGACGATATAGATGCACTACAAAGCAACACCGATGTCTTAGTAGAAGCGTGCGATAAAATAAGTCTACAGCTAAACATAGACAAAACAAAATACATGATAACAAGCCGAAACACAGGGAATGAAGGAAATAAAAACAAAAATTAGGGATGAGGGCATAGAGAAAGTAAACAAATTTAAATACTCAGGAACATATGCAACAACCAAAAATGAGGTCACGGAAGAAATAAAAAGTCGGTTAGTATCGGGGAACGCATGTATCTATTCAGTCCAGAAACTTCTAACATCGCGATTAATATCAAGGAAATTGAAATTGAAAATATACAGAACTGTTATTGTGCCGGTAATACTTTACGGTTGCTAAAGTTGGAGTATGACCCTAGCAGATGAACATCAATTACGTGTATTTGAAAATAATGTTTTGAGAAAGATAAACCGGCCGAAACGGGACGAAATGACTAGAGAGTAGAGGAGACTGCATAATGAAGAACTCCACGAACTGTAGGATTCAGTAGATGTTGTAAAAATAATGTAAGCGCGACGACAAAGGTGAGCAGACCATTTAGCTCCGATGGGGAAGAACGAAGAGTATATTCTATCCTGATTGGAAGGTCTGGTGGAAGAAGGCCTTTGGGAAGACCAAAACGTCGTTTTGAGGCAATATTAAAAGAGATCTTCGAGAAGTAGGAGTTTGTGATGAAAACTAGCTTGATGTTACCCAGGATAGAATCCAATAGCGAACGTTTGTTACTGTGGCGATGAACTTGCCATAGAGTTACTTAGCTCGTGTATCCATGACACGCCAATACGAGAAAACGTATGTTGGTCCTGCGGCAAAAAGGAAAATCTTTATTCTTTTGTAATAAACATTAAGATGTCTTAGATGGCACTGCGTCCTTTTAAGGGGACACAAGGTATTGAGACAATTGTCTCAATCTAGATACTAGTAACCAGTCCCATACATGCCCATATCTCTGTAGTCAATGCGAAACGCACCATACAGAAGGTAATGAGGAAACCAAACGAAATTGTTACAAGTGTAATCGTACCTTGCAAAAAAAACATGCTTTGACAGACATGCAGAAAAGGAGATACGTAAGTCTTTATGTAATCACGTTCAGATATGTGTTCAGTGTGGCGTAAAACTCGATTGGCATAGTAGAATGGCAAAATATGTTTGCACTGAACATTTTTAAGGTGTGCAGATTATCTAAATGAAACTCATATCTGTTACGTTAAACCTAATGCTCATCCTTAACATGTAGAATATTTTTTGCATATTGTTTACGATATTGAGACTATGCGATTGGATGTCAATTACAAGGGTGAACATGAATTAGTGCCTAATTTAATTCGTGTGATGCGCCTTTGCTATCAATGCAAAGATTTTTATGATTCTTATAGATATACTGTTTGTGGTAATGCGGACGTGAATCGGAACTTTGGATTATTCACAATGGAACAAGGAATTCAATACAATTGCCTATTTTTCCCATTCTGAAATCCAGCATGTTAATCTTATTGGCAGTAAACTTCTTGTTACATATCGGGTTTTAGAAACAAAAAAACTCCCTATGCATTTAACAATGTCATTTTGGCGGCGTTTATTTCATTTTCAGGCGCAACTGCGTCTTTATGAGGCTATGAGCACTCTTGGGATAGCACGTCTCCTGTATTGTGATACCGATAATATTATATATGATATACGTCGTAATGAACCGCCGTTGCTTTCTCTAGCTGAATACCTTGATCAGTTGAAAAATGAACTGCCTCCAGGCTAGGAAATCCTTATATTCGCTGGTTGTGGCCCAAAGCACTGTGCTTATGAGCTAAAGGAGACAGCCACATCTCAACTTGAACATGTGAAAAAAGTTCGAAGCATTACCTTGAATCAACGAACACGGAACGTTTTCGGATATGTATAATTTGGTATGGGGAGGGTATAAAAGTAAACAAATATTTACACCCAGTCATATCCTTCGTAAACGGGACTATTGCGTCATGTGTAAAGCTCAGACAAAACTACATGCTGTTGTACAACAGCACAAGCAACGGAAAATAAATACTGTTTATATGGAATATTATATGACTGTTCCATACGGGGTTCGAGGTTAACCAAAGAAAAAATTAAAACACATTATTGTCGATTGTAGTACATATTTTATATACACTCTTATGGTAATATTCCGTCCTCACCATCCGAACAAATGTGACTTGGGATTGCCAATTACAAATTTATACATATCATTGACTTTTATACACATAAATTTTGACTTATTTAGTTCTCTTTATTACCAGTTACGATTGCTTTGTAACCAACTTGGAAAACATCATACAAGTTAGACAACGACCTGTCGCATCAATCGGTGTAAATCGATCTACATAGTTTGTATACACCGACAGAAAATTTGGTTTGGTGGTTGGAGAATATTAGGATGTTCCACTTCTTTTATATGAACGACACCACCTGTCACCTTATAGTTATACCACATTCATAAAAAATGTATCCTGATGGGTAGACAACGTTCTTTATAGCACATTGTTTCTATAAACGGCAACAACTGTCTGCTGACGGTTATACTACATTCCTTTGTAGCAAAGTTTATATGAAATAAAACAAAATGTACCTGATGGTTAGTCAACGTTCCTTTGTAGCAATTGGTTTGTATGAGATGACTAACGCTGGATCTTGGTGTTTTGACACCTTATTTTGAAGCAATCTGTGTATATGAAACGACAAACCTTGTTTCCTGTGAGTTACACAACATTATATTGCAAAATTTTGTTTACATGTAATGACAACTCTTGTATTCTGGTGGTTACACGCCATTATTCTATATCAGTGTAGGTTTTTATCACCCTTATGTGTAAATACTATATTTTGTAAGATTGAACTGTGTCTCTACTATATATTTTAGAAGATTATAATCATCTGTAGACCTCAATGTAATAATAAACCCAAGCCCTGTATTTGTTAATTGCACAATAAACAAAGTCCTTAATTACAATCTTTGCCTTTTATTTGTAATCCTGCTCCAAAGCTAAAAGTGTAGTTCCATTAACAAAGTCCTTTGTCCATAGCACATCATATATTGCCTGTAGATCGTCGTCATCGGCGTATAATGCTTCAACTGCGATGTCTTGATCTGGATGCATTTCTACAATTACGTTGTACAGTCTATCGTATATATCGAAAAATCTAACGCCTCCAAAACTCCATCTCTCAAGGCTTCGATCGAAAAGTTGCTACAATCATGACTTTCGTATTCTAGCGAAACTCCGGCGTAGCAGTGAAAGCATGTCACAGAAAATGTCGATTTCCAACGATCTATAGCTTGCAAAATTCGATTCTCAGTCACGTATAACTCTGAACAGTTACAAACTGCAATCGTACTGGGTTCAGTTCTTGTCGATGGCGCTACTTTATAATAATTGTAAGCCAATCCCAATGCTTCGTTTCAATTCGGTCGTGTATTGTAGCTATCAAATAAAATCAGAGTCAAGGCAATTGGTTTCGCTCTATTTGCAAATTTCAGAAATCAAAGCGATTGCTTAATTTGCCTATTTATTTCGTTTGCTTGTATTCCTATAACTTGGCATTCATAGATGAGCCCATTTACCGTTCGTGATGCTGTATAGTCAAGGAACTGTGATATTTAAAATCATCGAGGGTCGTAGCTTTGCTTCTAATCTACGTTCGCAAACATTTCACCAATGTGTTGACTAGTTTGACTGACATTGCTGTTCTTTTACTGATCACTACATAGGTCGAACATGGGTTGGTCATTATTGGTATCAGTGCTATTTCAGTTAACAATCTGTACACTACCTATGCGGTATAGCATATGTGCGCGTTTATACCAGTTAATTACATATTATTATTTTACCAATACAATAACTAAACTCAATTAACAACTTGCAACTTGATCCTGTTATTGACTGCCATTATGCCTATTTATCATGTTACTTCTATAAGGCAGTGGTGTTAATCGGTGTACAAAAACCCACTCTGTAGTTCCGTAATAATCTGACATATGTGTTTTGTATGCAACAAGTGTATATTTAGTGTACAGTCTGTGTTTCTGTCAGCTTAATAGAATACTTGATTACCTATGGGTGTATTTCAGCCATTGCTACATATTCTATATTCGAATGTCACATTGACCTGACATGATATTCCATCATTGTTTCAGACTCTAATTGCACATAGTCAGTTACATTTCAATCTGCAATGGACTGTTTTTCCGTATTGCGTAACTGCCAACTATGCAGTATATTTATCGAGTCAGCTCATTTCCGACAATAGTATAAATGACGTGTTTCAAATGTGCGTATACTATGGCTGTAGTATATATCAACAGTAACTCTGTTTGACAAGACCGTCAATCCAAGCGTTTATTAGGGATACATGGTAATACTGGCATCTTGTTACGGTTGCATCATACTTTCTCCAGCCCAAGGTTTACTACGTTTGCAGTGGCTCATTCGTCTTCGTCTTCTTTTTACTTTTAATATTATTATTTTTACTATTAGTATTAATATTGTTAACCAGATATCACCTCTCACGGGCAGGCGAAAAAGTGATTTCGTTGTCAAACAGCATTCTTTCTCGACACGAGCTGTCATTTCAGTGTTCTAGGGGCACACTAGTTGTCAGGATTTTCCATATGTATAGAGTACCAGCAATGCTTCACATCCGGATACACTTTGATATGAAAGACTTTATCAGTACTGTACATCGATATTCCATATCTACATCGCTCCATCTGAATGTCTGACATTTTAACATGAGCGTCAGACACCCTAATACAATAGGGAAGTGTTATACTTATTTCTTTAACCATCTGCGTTTGCAACTTCGAAATATGTTCACAACCTCGACGAAGCTATAGCAATAAACGCGGATACACCGAATTCAAATTTTCGGGATTTTTTTCAGATTCATTTTCACTTTTATATTTTGTGTAATATTTAGAATATAATAAAAAAAGTATTTTTTTATTAAATGTCTCAAAATTTTGACAGGATGCCACAGTTACATGATTAACTTTAGATGTGTTTGTGTGTTTATGTTATCATATGAACACATGCGATTTGCAAGTCTTTGCATCGACAGTGGCTTTTGTCTCGCGGAGGAATTTAGAACCTCCATACGGAGCAAGGTTTAACAGCCCACGGTAGCGGAAAGACATCGAACAAGTCCGACACAGAAATGATTTATTTCCGCTCTTCTACTCTCGAACACTTTTTTTTCATTTCTGTCCTTAATGTTGTTAAATTTATTTCTGTTGCTTAGCTTTTAACGATGAAATTGATATTTCCCCTTGTCAACTTGCTCAATGGTTACACATTATGAGTGGCGGTTTTTCTTGGATTTCAGATCTGCTCAAATGAATAAATCTCCTTTAAGTTCCTCCTTCACTCGAACATGACATAATGTGATACTCCATGTATTTTTAATCTTTTTTTCCAAAGAGGGATTCCCATTTCTTCTCTACCTCCCTTCCTTTCATTTTCATGGCCCCTTTGATGCCTTGTCATTACATCTATCATTTTCACAGCTTTGATCTTCTCAACTCACACCCTCACTTCCCCCGTTTTCTTACAAGCGTGGGAAACAATCGCGGACTATTTCACACTTTTGTTAGTATCTGTAAATCTCTGTCTGGCCTTCATTCCACTTGTGTAACAATTCAATAATAATCTTTGATCATCTTACATGGACCACTTTTAGGCTTCTCTTCGTATCATATGATAAACACAATGCAAACACCTAAACCAACTTACCAAATCTCTGACCTTTGGGTTATGTCCTGTCTGCTACTCCTTGTTCACTCAAAATTCTTTTGTTGCGGTGTTTCTTTTCCCTATTGTTCGCTTGGTTTTCAAGTTCGATTTGTTACGCATCATTTATCATGTCTTCTTAAGACTGCCTTAATATGCAGTTCTTTGTTCACGTCTATGGAGTACCTAACATAAACTCTCTTCGGCCTCTCGACCCATTGAATCCGCTTCCGTTACTCCTCCTTCCCTGAGGGGTTTCTATTGTAAGCGCGTTATGAGAGACTATCTACTATTATTATTACAAGAAGATTAAAAACGTAAAAGAAATTACAATAATTCTATCACTGAACGATCGACAGCAGAGTAAGTACACAAACAGCACGTAAAGCATTCCAATGGAAACCGGCTCTGCTTCTCTTTCCTTTTAAAAACTCTTTCAATTGAATGGATTAAACAAGCAACAAAGCAAAGCAAAAATTGATCCTTTTTAAGTTGGGCTTGTCACATCTCTCTCGCTCTTGCTCGCGCTCTCGCACTCTCTTCCTCTCTTTCTGTCTCTTTTAAGTGGGCTGCCGCGAAAAGCTTTTGATGCGTTAAAGTTGTTAGCAGGAAAATTTTCTTTCCGTTTTCGCATGATTGTTAAGAACACCAGTACAAATAGACGAAAACATTTCTTAGAAATACAGGGGCAAGCGTTATGATAATTGACGTAAAATAGAAACAAGATCATGCATTACGATATAGTCATTGAATAAGCGCAATTCCTTTAAATAGTGCAGTAACACATTAAAATACTACATGAATCAAGTATAATGTTTCATCCAATAATGAACATGTATCTACCAAATAAAGATACAGGTCGCATAGCAAAAAGTAAACCCAGCAATGCACGTAATATCGATATTGGCATTCTATCACTGATACCAAATTCTGTATTAAGCATTTAACAGGCTTGCCAATTGAAACATAGTAAAAAAAGTGAATTGCATTACTATATTTGAAATGCTCACAACCTATGGCCAAAAATAACAGCAAATGTATACCATATAACTTAATATATTAAGGAAATACAGTGTACATAAACAAATATGCCAACATTAAGGTTGGATCCACGGCCCCATAGTACAGCAATGGGGGAACTCATACAGACATCCATTAATTATAACAGCGAACAATTAGTAGATTTCTATGCCTGCAGGGGCCAGAAACATACGATTCCAAAGCAGGAACACTTTCGTCTCTCTGAAAATACAGTGTAGCTAACACATTTTTAGACTATTTTTAATAATAATTTTATTAAAAGTCACAAAAGTTGAATCAATTTATATGGAGCTGCCACTCTGATTCAAACAATTAAAAACTGCATCCTTCCTACAGACTGTTCTTGTTCCTACGTCCTGAATCAATAACTATTGTCATTTGTAAGATCCATAAATTCTTTCAGAATAGCCTTTCCTATTGGGGAGTTATTTCAACGCTTCCGGTGGTTGCCAAAAATCTACTTTGTCCCCAAAAGCACCGAATTCGAGGGATACATCCAGAGATCTGATCCAAAACTTAACCCGGTGAGTCGTTTCTTCTCTGCGGTGAATGATGGGAGAATTTGTGGAACGAAGGAAGCGGGAGAATCCCGAGAATACCGACGCTCACGATATTTATCCACCACAAAGCCCATATGACACGAGAAGTATGTAATCCAACCGGGGCCCTCATGCACCAGAGATGAGCGCTCTAACACTGAGTCACTGCAACCCTCTGAAATACTCGTACGCAACTAGTGATATCAACTCATTATAGAAAGTAATTCCAAATATATCTTATTTCTAGCAGATGTATCACATTTTGATCTTTGGTAATATGTGACAAATATAGTATGAAAGACATTTTAAACATGGTAAAAATGTCACAAACAACATATAATAATATCGAACTATCATTGTGGAGATGGAACTTTCCTAACAAGCATGTCTTATTGATACAAATTAACCTTCTAATTGTTGTATAGGGCAAAACAGAAATGTTTAAAAATGATACACAAACCTTTCCGTGAAACCTCCAGTTGATTTCATCAATGGATTAGTGAAATAACATACCACAGAGAATTAGAGCAATACTTATCCTGCATTTCACATTTTATGCTCAAGCTATTAAGCCCAAAATGACAAAGCAGTTTCAGTAGTTGACATAAATTATCACCTTTTACGAACTTTTGATGCAATAACTCTCCAATAAATGTTTTATGTAGTCTCTCTTGCCTATACTTTCACTGGAGTACCGATAAATCATACGTAGAGACTGGGTGGTTGCATATTATAGTAATTTAAAGAAAACGTTTCTTTGGGAAAGTAAATCGGGCGCTTTTTTCTCTGTAGAAAATTCGCGCACGTAGCACCCATTTTACTTAGAAATACTGATACTTAATGCGTAATTTAGATATCATAAACATGGAAAAATACCTAAGAATACATTTTGAAACAACATAAGTATTCTTGTTAAGACACGAGAAGCTTTAATTTTTTTTATATGGGTTGAATTTAGGAGTGAAATTCTAATGTGAATATTGTCATCTCTTGTATCATCCAATTACATATCATATTTCACTTCGCCATCTACAAAAACAATCGGTAACAAAATAGATCGACTTCATGCAAAAAAATAATAATTGAAAGTTAAATTTGTAAGTTGCGATAAATCGTTAAATAATCTTTAAATCTTGTTAAAATCCCTTATAAAATTCGAAGGCTGTATGTAAACTGTAACACTATTTAAAAGTTATTTCTTAAGCTACATAAATGTATTTCTAATGTATTGTGAGTGGAAACATTATTTTAGGATGATTCGTAAATTTTGCGAAGGGAAAATATAGTGGGGGGGGTGAGAATTTTTGCCTTAAGGGAAAAATACAATCATTAGCTGGCGAGAACTGGTTTATATTTCGGAACTTTTATTCTGACAATTTTCCCCTGGTTTCCCATCCCGAAATTGCACCTTAAAATTATCCGAGACATCTTGCTTACTTATCCACCCATGAAGTGACATAAGTTTTAGTTAAAGTTTCCGTTGATGGCTGGCCTCTCTGCATCTTGAGCCTTGGGTGATCATTTCTTCTATGTTGCAACTTGAGCTGTATGCCTTTCTAAATTACAGATACCGCGGTCAAACGCTCTTCTGAGACGGCCGTGTACCAATACTTGTTTATACGAGAAAATATTTGAAACAAGTATGTGGGACGTATTTGTAAATACTAAATTTTATTTTTCCTATTAGTGAAGAGTATTAAAAATGTTCATGGGAAAACGGAAGCCACACAGAAATCAGGTGTCAAAAATTAGTTAGAAATATCTGTTCATTAGAAACCTAATTAAGCTAACACTGTTTGAAAACAAGAAGCCTCTCGTATTCACATTTTGCTTTTACTTACAAACCCACATATTCTCTTCGTGTAACGAAGTAAGTGTGTGTTTCTTTTCAATAGAGGTCTACTTATAATATTCCACAAGTCCAGAAACATTTAGCGTGTTTTAAACATTATATATATATACAGGCGCGGATCAAAGGGGGAGGGGGCTATAGGGGAGGCCCCTGACATCCAGGTATACACTGGATAGAATGGCCGGATAAAGTTACACAACTATGGTTCCCCCCCCCCACGGATCATATCCTGGATCCGCGTTCCTACATATATCCTAGTCGGTAGCGCACTCAACTTCAGTGCGAGTGGTCCCGGGTTCGATTCCCGGTAGGGGCTAAAAAATGTCGGTGTTGACCCAGCATCGGGAGGACAATTGGGGAGCTGCTGTGAATAAAAGAAAGTGGCGATCACAGTGAGAGCTTCGGCTCTCCTCTCCCAACCCGTATGGTCAGCGTGGGAGCAGTAGACCAACTCCTCCCTTCGGGGAGAGGCCTCATCCACTAGTGGATTGAATATGGCTGTGATTTATAAATAAATATATATATTATTATATACTCAGATGTATATATATATATATATATATATATATATATTTACATCCGTCTACCATTATGGAATCCTTGACAGGCTGTATGTTTGTGGGACCCACCATTGATTATTATGTATAATTATATGTAGAAGCGTATATTAGACTTAGAAATTATCGTTATCAACGCTATTTACTTCGATTTTAGAAAATCCAATTTTTTACCCTCCCTATTCATGCAGTAGTCAATGTGAATCCCCTTTACTCTTTTACCATTGCGAGACCCATATACGAATTTTTCATACTATCATTATGAAACCTTTCTATGTTCAGTCGTACCAACCTTTGTGCTTCATGTCAGTACTTCGAAACATGATGGTATCAGGAAGCGATAAATGAAAAATTGAGGGGTGTAAAAGCATTTTATAATTTTTTCCTGCATATTATTTTTCAAAATGTTATACCCAGCTGCCGTGGCTCAGTGGTAGAGCATTGGCTTAGCAATGGGGAGAACGCGGGTTCAAACCCGGGTCCGGGCATCCTGACTGAGGTTTTCCCTGGTTTCCCTCGGTCACACGAGGCAAATGCTGGGATGGTACGAGAGAATTACATGCAACATTCCTTTACATCAAGATATCATTAATGGTACCGGTAATCCAGTTGTGTAAAAATAAAGGAAAAATAAGCAATTACCACTACTGGGAATGATTGCAGGATCCCCGATTCCGGACGAGTGATCTACAAGTAAGTCAATTACGTCTTTATGTGAAGGAAACTAGCGTCTAATTCTTTCCTGTTACACAATTCCGGGAAGGCTTTCTCCATTAAAAAAGATTTTTGAATTAAAAGTCTCCACTTTTAGTCGATTCTCTTTACTTTCCACTCAGCTGAAGCAAAAAGGAATTCTCAAGTACACAGAACTTTTTCGTTGCTGTAGTAGCTTAATTGTAGAGCACTAGGCAGGCAACTGGGAGATCTGGGTTCAGCATTTGTAGCAGAAGAAATGTAATGTTTTGTAACAGAATTAAAACGCTTCAGCTTAGTTCGTGGAAACGTACTCATCAAGACACCCCATGCAGATACAGTACATCGTTGAATTTT
>JAGDQP010021505.1:0-31655 GCA_022664845.1 Lepisma saccharinum
TAACCTCCGCTAAGTCATGGTAATTAAAAATGCATCTCGGGAGGGGGCGGCAGGTCTCGGTGATCGGCGGACATACGCAAAAGTGCTAAATTGCGTATGCCCCCGCTAAGTGGGGGCTGAAACCCCCCTGATACTCATGCCACAAAGCTCCATTCGGACGCACCCTGCTCCCTTGCACACCACGCGCACCAGACCTAGTTAAAGTATGTATATATATCCTAGCTTTCAGTAGCCTTTATTTGTATGCCAAACCATTTATGAATAATGAATGTGAACATATAGAAATAAAGTTTGAATGAAAAATAAGAAAAATGTTGCCAATGCTGGGATTCAAACCTGGGTTTGTTATGTAGTGTAGTAAGCCAACGTCTTACTGCTGCACCAAGTTAGCGCAAATGACGGTTTGGTCGTCGTATTTACAGCGAATGGGTTCGGAGCCTGATACTATGACGTCGCAGGCACGATGAATTTCAACCTTGTTACTATTTTCATCCTCAACGTTTGAGTGCGGGATGTAAACATTTGTATAATGCCTTGTCGGTTAGTGGGCCATTGGTATGTCTCGGGCATGAATATATATGTGTGTGATTTTAACTGAATTCTAAGAATATCACTCGATACAGGTTCAATAGGTATATTAAATCGAACAACTAAAGCCCGCGTAGGGTAAACAATATTTCAAAACACTTCTAGAGGGTTGCTTAGAAATCGAAAAGTCTTGGGAGATACGCGAGATAGACATCCTTCTTGTCGTTTATAAATAGTTTACGGCTGAACTGTTAAGAATAGTTTAAGAATGGTTGATTCGCAAACGACACATTTCTGGGCAGAAATTTCTGAAATAATATTGAGCGAACCGGAACAGTCAGTTGTCATTTCTGACGAGACGTGACAAGAAGTTTCGGGATATTCACGAACCGGAACAGCGTTCCGGTTTTCTCCCGTCCATTTCGAGCCCTGATTACCCAAACCATAACAGCCCCAAACTTAACATAAGGATTAATTCACACAATAGAAACATACTGTGGATGTTACTTCTCCAAGCACCGCGTTATCAGTGTTGCGAACCCATTTCAATAAAACATTTTGTGAACTTCAAATTGTAGAGACTTGGTTTGGCGTCGTTCGAAAGGTTTTGGCCCGACTACCTCAGAGTTCCCGGAACAGTCTTCATTGGTACAGCAGGCCAGTGTTGTGAACTAATTGCGGAGCTTGTTTTCAAACAGCACTTAGTCATTATCATAGTTTCAATCATCGAAAACACCCACCAACAGGAACATATTTTCTGTTAAAAATCAAGAGAAACGATGCAGAACTCCAATTGAATGGTCTGAATTTTTTTAACTTAACACCACAAACCTAAATTCCTGGTGGAATGAGCAGCTCTAACTGTACAAGTAATGCGCCATCCCAATTTGTATCGATAGTGTTTCCTAAGTATTGAATAGCCACCAGAGAAACTTTCGGTACTTCTCTACACATATTTGCATAAATAAAGCAGCTAAATGTGTAAGTGTAAAATACGGACGAACTTGTGAGAAATTCGTTGTGACACAAATACTAAAAACACTGGTTGGCGCTAAAATCCTCCCTGACTAAAAAGTAAGTGCGCTTTGTAGAATACGATCAGCTGATTACGAATCTTCTATCTAGAAGTATTCAGAACGCACCGTTTGGTAGGGAGCCTGTTTTAGGTAGAAGAATTGCCTACCTAAGAAATTGTTTTGTTGTTTTAAATTGAATTAAATGAATAGGAGGGGACCCCCCCCAAAGAAAACGGATTTTTGTTATAAAAAAATATTCATGAACCTTTTTATAAAATTCGATCAGTCACCTTCAATGTACTCTCCATTAGATGGGATGCACTCGTCAAGTCTTTTTTCCCACCGTTTGAAGCATGTCTGGAACTCTTCAACTTTAATATCATCCAGTGCCCTTTGCGAAGATGTGTTTACTTCCTCAACATCATCCTAACGCTTCCCTTTTTGAGTTTCTTACATTCCCGGGAATAGGAAAAAGTCGCATGGGGCTAGGCCTGGCGAATACGGAAGGGTGGGGAACGACAGACCATCCCTGAGATGTCAAATAGTGGGTCACTCGTAAGGCCGTGTGTGCGGCTGCGTTGTCGTGATGAATGAACCAGTCACCTGATCGCCAAAGTTCCGGGCGTTTCCTCCGCACGTCCTCTCGCAGACGTCTTAAAACTTCCAAATAAAGCTGCTGGTTAACATTCTGGCCAGGGGGTACAAATTCCCCACGCTCAATTCCACGAACATCAGCAAAGACAATGATCATCGTCTTCACATTCGACCTCATTTGCCTTGCTTTTTTGGTCTGGGAGTCCTCCACTGGCTTGACGCTTGCTTGGTTTCTGGGTCATACCCGTAACACCAACTCTCATCACCTGTAATGACTTTGTTCAAAAAGTTTGGATCACTTTCAATTTCTGTTTTCAAGTAATGGCACACATTCATGCGCATGGATTTTCACTCCTGTGTGAGGAGATGCGGAACAAATTTAGCGGAAACACGTCTCTTGTGCAAATCCTCACTCAAAATCCACAGGCACGAGCTCCAACTCACGCCTGTCTCTGTTGAAATTTGATTGAACGTGAAACGACGACCCTTGTTGATTTTTTTGGCAGATTTTTTCAATGTTTTCCTCGTTTCAGATCTTGCAGGGCGTCCAGAACGAGGTTGGTCTTCAACACTCATCTCACCACGTTTAAAGCGCCCAAAACAGTCGAAGCGCCCAAACTTGTGTGCGGCTCATAGCATCCTCGTGGAAAGCCTCTTGAAGCATTTGGTGAATCACCGGTGACGATTTTTTAAGCAGGAAACAAAATTTCACACACACTCTTTCTTCTTTTAACGTTGCCATCATGACTTGGCAGGCGGAACACGCCAACAGTCAGAAAAACACAACACTACGCTCACACTTTCAGCTACACACTGACGCCATCTGCACAGTTATTTCGTGAAGGTCTCTACTAACCCCATCCAGCGGGAGAACTCTGTACTACGTCTACGAATGGGTCCTCCCTCGTATGTGTTTATTTATGTTGACATAAGAACCAACTTTATTTATATTCTTAACTCTTCTGGTAATTACCATACGGTGAACCTTTTTCCGGGGGAGGGGAGGTATTATATATTCCCTATATAAGCACTTTCTTCGTTGTTAAGTAGAAATTGTATGACTATATTTTTATTTATTTTGACATAAGAAAAAACAATATTTAGTTTCTTAACCTTCCTGGAAATCGCCCTCTCACAAAAACTACGCTTACCACAAGTAAATGTTCTTTGCTAACAATCGGGTATTTAGATATGGTATAGGCCTATATGTTTTGAAAGTACGGAACCAGAATAGTATAAATGTGGAATCCTAGTGGCAGGTGACAAAGGTTATAGATGTTATGAGGGTTTAAAGGCAACAGCGCAGTCTATTGAAAAATATATTTGCCACATACAAGCAATTTCTATTGATTGAAGCATTTTCCGACAAGCATACGCAACTTACCACACACCCAGAAATACGTTATCGCCTATATATTAAGAAGCAGACTAGAAGAAACTGGTTTGTTTCAACTTGAAACTGCGTATTTTATGGGAAATCAGTTCATACTTTAAACACTGATAAAGTTTTTTGATTAACAGTCAAAGTGTAGATCTGATTTTTGATTAACAGTCAAGAAGCACTCTGCTCGCAAGGCAGAAGTCATGTGGAGAAATTCGCGAGCATGGAATTTTCCACATTATTTTTGCCTTGACTCCATCATCGACGACAAGTACTTCAAGTGTAACAAAAAAGTTTTGTTAAGTGTACACAAGGTGAGCACAGTGTTTTATGACTCACGCTATCCTTTCGGATCTACATATTAGCTGTTAATCCAAAAATGTTGTCAAGTGTTTAACGTGTTGACTGACTATCCATAATAGGCCATAATGTATTTCTCGGTGTTTAATAAATTACGTATGCTTGTTTGGAAATCATTAGAAGACCCGCATTCCACCTTTTCCTCTTTGCATCCATTGCACGAGACAAGTTGTGCACTTTGACTAGGACGTGCATCACGAGCAGGTGTTTGCTATCCTTGCTTTGAGGCAGGCATGTTCCGGGAGATTCTTGGATTAGCGGAGTGACGGCATTCCAAGAAGCTCCTGTGTTCCATCATTCTGAGACTTTTGGGGTTGCGGGACGGTCTGTGCCAGGCGTCCAGAATGTTCTCCTGGCCTCAGTATGATGTTTGGATCTTTTGCATGCGAAGAAACCCTATCTACTTGTATGCATTTTTTAAAAACGAAGTAGATAACATTTAAGCACTCCAACACAAGAGGGACAAGGACACGAAAGAAACAAGACAGGACAACAGATAACTTGAGCTCCTTCTTCCTGTAACAATATAAAAGACATAGGATTAGGTGCGCGTGGATGCGTTGGTAAATCCACAAAAAAACGCCTTCCCAATCCTGGTAATATCTGCTTCTTCTTCTCGCCACTCATTCTGCAGTCTTGTTTCCATTATTCCACAATTTGCACAAAATTTCACTTAAGTCTATCTCTTCTCGCACATTGCACTTTTCCATCCATAGCCACTTTGCTTCCGGATTCCCGAAGATCAGAGTTTTTTCACAATTGTTAGTTAACTTTGCATATTTATTAATTTTCATTTGCCAAGTACTCCATCATTACCTCTTTCATTCACATACTCACACATTTGGAGCGTCCCTTGTGACGGTTTCCGCCTCAAGGCGCAGATTCTACCGGGTTCCAACACACACGATTATCCTGTTTGTATTCGCATTGTTAGTTTGTTTCACTTCGCAAAGCGACACGATCACCCATTACCCTGCTATTAATGATGTTGTATTATTTTCCCATATTTTGCCCCCTGTGCGAGGTAGTTCACGCCGTTAGTGAATTTTCTTAATAGTAGTTCGGAATTTTAACTAAAAATTTCCAACCTTCAATCAATAGAAATTGCTTTATTGTTTGAACTATATAATTTTCAATAGAATACAATGTTACTTTTAAATCTTCATAACATCTATACCCTTCGCCATCTGTCACTAGGATTCCACATTTATACTATTCTGGTTGTATACTTTCAGAACATTTAATACACCATATCTAGATACCCTACTGTTAAAGAAACTTTACTTGTCAGTACCCATACCATAAAAACGTTCACTGTGGAGAGTGATTCATGTCAAGGACAACCTTTGACGGGTGTCCATGTTGAACAAGACGCAAGTACAGAAACAGACTACAAAACATACATTGACACATGTGCATCACAACTCATTATCGAAGAACAATTAAACGATTTGGTGCGAGACTTGGTTCACGCACTATACAGTGGGATCTGCTCCAGAAGATGTAACAATAATATATTACAAGAAACGGGAGGGAAGGTTAGTTTCATATTGCTCAAAGGATGAAGATCTTGTTTCGGCAATGACATTCAACCACTCACGGCCTATTTTAAGCTCATCTATGTCACTGAATAGTGAAAAATATTCATAAACTAGTCCAACATAGTTTAAAATATTGCCGGATCTAGACATTTTCCTGTTTAAGGCAAATATACATAAGGCGAGGTGATAAAATGCAATTGTGTCTTAGGGTATCACATGTCACTTAAGTTACACTTCCTTCATTAGCATCTTGATTTCTTCCCTCAAAACTAAGGGACACGGTGAATATCTCCGGTGAATATCACGGTGAATAGATTTTGACAGCTCGATGAATATCTCCGATTTGAACAAAGTCTACTTTCGGCATCGTAGCCATTAGAAGCGTTACTTTCCTAATTTGTATTTACCGAATTTGTCAGACGCCGAACTTACCACTAAAACTCGTAAAATACATCCCTCAGAACCCAATGTACCAAAGAATTATACTGAAAAATGGTAATATAATTAAATCTTCACACACCAATCATACGACAATAATTTGCAATAAGTACAGATATGCAATTTTAGGTCCTCATGGTAAATTGACACTACAAGGTACCTCAGCTGAATATTCATCTGTAGTATCATCACTTGAGATATATGATAATTGTTAAAGTTTCTGGCTTCGCTTGACTGCATATATTGTGGGAGATATGACCACAGTTAATACCTGGGAGAGTCGTAGATAAGTTTTAAAATCTGTGGAAAGGAGATCACCGTAAAACCCAGCCAGTCCACAGATCCGAGAGAAAAGAGTTTCTATAACATCTTCATTCAACCTGAGGGTTAAGATGTAGGTAACCGGATACTTCATGGTAACATGTTTACGGAGATCCTAAAGTGCATTTACAGATTGTGATAGTAGAATGCCTTTTTGAAAAGGCAAACATTTTAGTCCACATACCTCCATGCTAAACATATACTTTTTCATTCCTGCAATTGCTTTTATTTGTGAATCTAGCATAGTTCCGAAAATACTTGAGTTTCATATTAACATTTTCCTTTTTATTACTATTAAATACACCAAAATAATTATTGGCAAGAAACCAATCTATTGCTTAATTCTCCTGCTTTTTTCGAATATAACTGAGTGCAGGATCAACCCTCTGCCTTTCCCTGAATGTTAGGTTTATATGGTACTTTGTAATTGCAGACGGAATGTGAATCTCCATATATATTTCTTAAAAACAAAGACCTATCCTGACCGAGATTTATTCCAGAGTATTCCTCAGCAACAGCAGGCAAAAGCCGGGATTATACCTTCAACTTAAGCCTTAACTGGCACCTTCGTCTCTCCTATCCTGGCCTAAGCCTTAGAAACTTAAAGGGAATAAATACAAATTTTAATATTCAAAAAACGTAACACAACATGCTTGCCTATTCTATGTTTCAAGTAGGTCGTCGACTTGAAAGTGAAACATGATAATTCTAAAATTTCTTATTTTAAAAATAATGCGGTTTTCTAGACTAAAGCTGTATCTTTCTTCGACCTTTGACATGTTGATCATCATTAAATGTGTTTATTCTACACCAAAGTGGGTTGGGGCGAGCCGGACCCCAGCTTGTTTTTTGTTTTTTGTACAGTTTCTGTACAGGTCAACCTTTTATCACTGTAGAACGGTGGTGAAATAAAATATGTGGTCGTGGAATAGTTCTATTAACGTCTAATATGTGTTTATATGTGATATTAAAAAATAAGCATAAGAACACAAAAATGATAGGGTTTTGACGTTGTTGTCCTACGTTAATAGAAAAAAACTGTTAGTTATAAATGTTGTGTAAGAAACTTGATATAAATGTATACATAATTTATAGCGATACATATATATACGATACATTTTCTATAATAGTAATATTGATTATTCATGAATAGATAATAGAAAATAATATATCGTAAAAGCAAGCTAAAAAGTTCCAACTTCTCAAGTAGAATTTATAATTTACATTCATTAATTTATATATGATTGTTTTCAAATTACTTAGTGATTTAGAGGAATATTTAATGTTTAATTACAATATGTTAGAATAGCATTTGGTCGATCCTGATAAATGTCAGGAACTGCTCCTTTCCTAAAGAAGTTCTGATTCAAAATTTATACTTTTTAAATAAATAAGAAGTATACGTAATTGTGAGCACGAGGTAAGAGAAGCAACTGTCAATTGTATACTTGTATAAACTGAAGAAATACGAGACCCGTATCCTGTTTCGGTAGAGCTTCAGTAAGTTGCTGAGCGAGCAGATTTATTCAGGGTTGGAAGTGGGGGGGGGGAGAAGATGAAAGACAGAGTTTATTTCATCTTTGCTTGGTTTAGAATGTGTAAGGTATGCTTTTGTCGTGAGCAATTTGGATAAATTTCATTTTGGAGATATTTGGATAGTACCAGCTTCTAATATGCCGTAATAGTAGCAACAAAATTCTTTGTATATTTCATGCTCACGTTCTCTTTGTCCTAAATATCATTCTCCGTGAGAAATTGCGTTGTCTTTATACTTGAGCTCTTGTTTTAAATCGGGCATTTTGCATTTCCTTGGATTCGTCTTTATTTTTAGGATCTTTAAGGTGCATTTATGTTATTACTACATTAACAAGATTTACTCTGAATTGATACTCTGCTCTGTGTAAATTATTTTTACGCGTTCTGATTTTTTCCTGGCACACCCTTGAAAAAAAACTCAGCTTGGACATAGGTAGTTACGTGACGTGTATAGTATTGCATAAACTTCATATTTAATTACATTAAGCACTGAAATCAAACTACCAAAGTAAAATTTGGCTACTAAACCGTAACCTGTACTATTGGAATAAAGTCGCAGTTCACCATAAGTGATGCATAGGAAGATTATTTAAACATCCAATCTTTCTTCAGCTGTAGCACCAACATTATCAGCATCTAAGAGTCCGCCATAATGGATTTTGGTCCATGTTAATCAATTAGGCCCGAATGTCTAAAAATTGTATGATGAACAATACTTAACCTTTTTTTTTAGTTTATAAGTTACTAGGATAAAATATCTTCTCACTGTGTTGTATGTGAAGCTATAAGATGATGTATACAATGGTTTGACTTGCTGCTGCATATAAAAAAGAATGAATTATAACCTATATACATTGGATGCAAGATATCATCCGGAGAAATTCTACCATTGACTTCACTCATAGGTTGGTAAATGCCGTTTTCCGTTACCTCGAAAAAATAAATATTTTTATCTTTAATTGGTAATAACTTTTAAACTAATGGACACGTATAGAATCTGATTTTAACGTTTCCATGTATGTGGCCGTCCTTGTTTCGAGCTGATATGTAAAGTGTACAAATCCATGTTTACGACTTCCATGTACAAATGACCATAATCCAAGATGACGGCCAAGCTGTTATAACACAAAAGCTTGGTTCGTTGTTGATTACGTTACGTTACCAGCCTGGTATGACAGTGGAGGGATTATCTTCGCATATGGATATGTCTGTCTTGCAACACCTTTGGCCACGTTTGAATTTGGTTCCAGTTGAGCATCTACCGTCTAGCATCTAAATACTACTTTGAAGTATCAGTATGTTCAATGTTAATATCTTGTAATATCCTTTGTACGTCATGGGGTTTCGACTTGTAAACTACTTAGGTTTACCCTGGTGGAAATCCAAAGAGGCAAACAGATCCATAAGTAGCTTTATAGATTACCAGGCATATTCAAATGTGTACTTTGGGTTTTCGGCTTCACCATTTATGAACACCATATCGGATGTTAGCTTTGATAAAGATCGACTGCGTCTGCTCACTGTGTTTTGAACCAAATTTTTTTCTCCTTTTTTGCGATTCCTCAACCATAATCGAAAATCATATATCTGTCCATAAAGTGATTCAATGTAAACATTTGTGGCACTTTTCTGTTCATTATGAAGTGTTGTATCTACTTCCTTCGTCACACATTCTAAGACAGTCACTTGTTTATACTCCAAATCAGTGATGCATTGACTAATTTTATCAAACAAGAAATAAGCTCATATTGTTAACGTACTTTTCTTAAATATTGTAAGCCAATATATTTGAATGAAATTTACACATCATGTTTCATAAGTGATAATATCTATTTCTTCGACTACTTTTAGACTTTGTTACAAATTTCCAAGATTTGTAGGGCATTTAGTTTCAATTTCGAAAACAAATTATCATTCTGTTTTGTAGAGATGCTATTTTATACATATGCAAGCAAATAGTTGTAAATTATAAAAGAATTATTGAGGAAATTTTCGTATATACTGACTTTTGTATTTCAGTTTCGTATCTCATAGTTTCTTGTAAATCAGGTACGGTCATAAATTCCTTTACTTCCTTCATGGTATGATAGTAAGGAATACGACAGAATAAAAGCCAAATTTTAGGTATATATCATGGCGAGAAAAAGTAATGAAGTAAAGTGAAAACATCATCTTGTTCACAAGTTAGAATTGGATATCTTATGAAATTAATATGGTGATAATGTCAGAGCAAAGCGTTTACATAATGTTAAACTTTAATAGCGATAGCTATATAGAAGGCAAGGCTCAGTCCATTGAGAAATAGCCAATTTTCGAAACAAAACAACAACTAATATTCAGATAAAAGTATCCTCAGTCTGTGAATATGCTGTAACTGTGCTTTCCTAAATTGTGGCCACTATCATCTCATATTTTATGGAATATTCAGTGTTTTTATTAAATTATTTGCTGAATGCTTCTCTCATACAAAGAACTATTTTGCACTTGCAGATTTCATTGTCCGTTGCCAGATTGTTTCCTCGCCTGGCAACGAAAATTGCATACGAAAATTGCCTTTCATTGATGTGTTAATTAAGATTCTTTCAATAAAATTATATTTCCCTGCCAGATGGATAAAATTAATCAAAATTAAGTTATGCATTTTAGCTCATAATTTGATGTGGTAGACTAAATAATATTTACTCTAATCCGAATTGAAGTACAAATATAAATTTGAAATTGTATGAATGACATTCATGCATCTAATGAACATATTTACAAAATAACACAAGAAAAATATTTTAAATTTCTCGTTGTCCCAGAGAATACAATTATAATCCTTTTACGATTACAATTATTTTGCTTTATTTAGCTAAGGATGATTATTGTCTTACTCTTGACGAAAATTAAGCACTTGTATAGGCTACTTAACCACAAAATACTCTTCATGCAAGGAGCCCAGATTCAACACGCGGTCAAAATTTGTATCACATAATACATTAGATAGAGCAATGTCCTGCCCAAGACTGTTTCCACAATTTTCGTGACATCTCGAAAAACAACCTGTGCCATATTGGTATCCATTAGCCACAATGTTCTCCCCATGTGTACCTTTATACTGGTTGCAGTGAGTGTGTAATTTCTGAGAAACATCCTGCAAGTCGTGATCGCTGACGCTAACGACCACTGCCTGTGTTTGTGCTTAGATCATCTCAATCGTGTAAAACGTACTGAATTTCAACTTCTACTTCAGTAGGGGAAACGGAGAAAAGTCGTACAGTGTCACTGCAGGTCAGTAGGTTGGATGGTTAAGGAACCTCAAATTTTGTCCTCAAAAGGTCATTGATGAAAGATGACTTATATACTCTGCATTATCATGAAACTTAGGCAGTTCTACTGTTCCGAAGTATTGGAACGATATCTTGCCACATTTTCTCGCTGCACCTGAAAATATCACAGTAATATATTGAATTGATTATTTAGTCTTCTAGGACGAATTCCCTGCGCACAATCGAATATGTCAATAAAATGTGAACTTACGTTTCACCTAACTTTTCGCTTGCCTGGCCATTTTGGTCTTGGTGAGCCAGGGTTGTTTCATAAGGAAGATGATAGTTTTGTCTAAAGGCTATAGCAGTAATATTAGCTTAGATAAGATTCGTACATCCTCAAAGACGATTTAACAAAGCTCATGCATAAAAACAGCATACTGGTTCTAATCAGCTGTCAAAATCCGTGTTCACAAATTTAGAAGCGAAATGATACATGGCCTGTTCAATGTGCATAATCCCCTGGCATGTCTCGTAAACAATGTGGTCTTTATTTCTTGAATAGCGAGCCTCACGAAAGTGCTGTAAACGTATGGCAGTGCGGATGAAGAGCCTCGCAGTCTGTTTGTAGCCCTCAAAGGAACGTTCACAAGCTATTACTATTCAAACAAGTAACTGAGCATGCTATTCAAACAAGCGCATACAACTCAATCCCCCCCCCCCCCCATTAACTTTTATTCAGTGCCAGTGATTCTGTTGCTCCTTTCCCAACATGCGCACTAATTCGATGCACAAATGCTATAAACATTTGCCGGATCTGTCAAGACTTTGCCACACACCTCATGGATAACTGCTACAAATAACATTTACCTATGCATACCCGCTTGAGTTGAATTTTCTACATCCGTCCTGGGGACGAACTAAAAAAACTAAAGGGCGCAAACGGGACACAAAAAGAGCTCAACCACTGCTAGCCAAAGAACCCTCCTGTTAGCGGGCGTTGTGGTGCATAGGACATTAAAACAACTTTCTCATGCCTAAAATTTCCTTCCTGGTAGTGGTAAAAACAAAATTATAGTAGCCCTTAATTAAGGTACTGATAAGATCTCAAGTACTAAGTATTAAGTAAATATAGTGTCTTGAAACAATATGAATGTAAACTGTATTAAACCATATTTTATATGGGCCTGTCAAGTAACTTTTGACTTCAGCCCGTCACGTCCACGTCCCTCTCGGGTTTCAAATCCAGGACCTTCTAGTTGTTGTTCAGAACGTGCGGCTAAAAATATGATGTATTAAAGCAATGTGCACGTACCATTAAACTTTACATTGCTCCTCCGTGCAAATTGTGAAGGTCCTACGGTAGGCCTTCTGAGATTATAACTTCATCACTGCCTTTATATTGATAATACAAAGTATTTTGGGTCAAAACTGATAAGTTTGAAAGATCGGCAAGACTATAACGCTACCAGTAGTTCCAATTGTGGATTAAGTGGACTTTTTTATTATGTAACATTACGATTCTAAGACAGAAATGGCTGACAGGCGACCCACCCGAGAAGTCGCCAGTCCGTCCCTCATTCACCCTAAGGAACGTTAGTGCAACCATTTATCATTTCAGTGCTACCATTTAGTAAAACTTCTGTTCTGATACAGAACCAGTTTAATATTCTTTTCCGTAGAACATCGCTCAAAATGATGGAAAAGGTATTGGAATCATACTTTCATTGCCCATTAAATTAAACTGATATCCTTTTTTTTAATATAGACTGTTGGATCCGTATTGACGTGATTTAGTTCGTCTCCGAGAATTTATTTAGTTCTTAGTTGTGTACTTGTGATTTATTGATGTATGTGTTTCCAGTCTTGACTTTCTAAATGCCCTGAGGAGTTTGGTGATACTTCATAGTTCAGAGACGCTGGTCGGCACTAGAAATTTGTTTGGTGTCATGTTGACTCCGTTCCATCTTCCAGAACGTTTCTATTCTTTTCATAACATAATTTTAATTAGGATTTTAAAAGCAAAATATTTATACATTATTTTAATTTATTATGCATTCATATTTACCAATTCCTGTCAAAGAATGATGTGCAATTTGTCCTTCTCTTATTTTCTATAAGCGAACGTCCTAATAACAAAGCATTTTCATCAAAAGCATAACCAACTAGCTTTTAGTTGTCATGGTTACTTTCTTGGAACTGTAATAGCTTGTAACTGTTACTACCATCCTACCTGAATGAAAGTATAAAACAGCTGACTTGCGAATATAATGACAAAAATCAACAACATAAATATTTTGTTCGCCTTCTTCTACTTGTACTATATGGCATCTCTTCTAGTGGAGTCCTTTTAACCATCCAGGGAGAAAATTAGTTGTGACATGAGTTGAGAAATGACCTAGATTCTCTCAGGCGTTTTCAATTTGGTATCACTAGAATTTTTCTCTACAGTAGTTTTGGATTAGATCCACTTCTGTGAATTTGAATGGATCTCATATTTTGAATTTGAAATCGATTTGGATAGATTAGGGGAAGAAAGGCTGGTTGTTTCTTATGTAGTAAAGGGACAAAAGTCACGGAGGCAGTACCACTTAAAACGCAAAAGATTGACAGTAAAAATAACCAAACTTGGCTTTATACAATACTCGCATCACATCTCACGCCCGTAAACTGTATATCATACAAATCGACAGTGCTTTATATTGCTGTAAATGCAGTGATGTAGAAAATAGTACCGGGGCGCTTGACTCATAGAGTGTGACTCTGGTAAGTACCCTGTATTTTAAGAAGTAAGTCACTGATATATGACTCAAACTTCGGATGGTGAATATTTGTATTGAAAAAGTTCTCTTGTGGAAATGTCGAGACATGCGTCGTTTTCGAGCTAAAGGCGCTCAGAGCTGCGACAAATTACGTCATATGTCATGAGAGTTGTCGAATTAGGGATTGAATTGAATTATATTGTAAGGCCTTTAGGTAACTTTGATTCTGGCAGAATGGGTTATGAATTTGTGGAATGTAGAAAGTGGGAGAAAACGGGAGAACCCCGAGGAAACCTACGCATACGGTGTTTGTCCACCAAAAAGACCACATGGCATGAGCCGAGTCGAACCAATGACCCCACGCGCCATACCACTTAGCCAGCGTGTCTTGTGTGAGCTTGGGATATCACATTCGGAGTAATATTCGATACATCCATTTAAGCAACGTTTATCATTGAGGGAGTGCAATATAAACAAATTTCGCAATGTTACAATCTTAATGTCAGGGAATTTAATGGTTTAATAGGGCAAGCATAGAAATCCCCTCTAAACTAAATTCGCCAACCATAAACATAACTTAAATATGAGTATTGGTTACTATATCGATTGTGATTTTCTATGTCGACATCGATTTCATTACTATGTGTCAAGCTATGACATCATTTGTAAAGATGCCGCTGAAACTTTGACCGTCTGTAGCTCCGAAACTATGCATGCTTCGACATTCTTCCAGAGGAACATTTTCCCTTCTTTTGGTGTAAACAATCACCTTCTGAAGTTTATGCCATTACTTTGGTAACATCCTGTATATGTAACTTTGCAGTATAGCAATGATAGCATTAATGTAACTCCAACTACAATAATGATCCACCATATTTTTCATCAGATCCCTAGCCAGGAACCAAGTTGATTATCTTCAGTAAACAATTTGAGGAAACATCTTAAATTGTCATGACATTTAATTAGACAATGGCGAGGCAATATGTACCTCTAAGGTTTCCAGACGTCTCCATTTATTCTTTAATGTTTTTGCAGATACTTTCTACTTAAAATGTTTATGTTGAAACTAAATAAAAATTAGTAAAGAGACAGGGAGCTTCCTGACGTATAAAGAAATTGGGCCACCCAGTCAGGAAGCTCACGATCTATCGCCTAGACTAGCGAAGCATCTGGAAACAAATGATTTTCAAACAGTGTTTATGATTTCCAATCAAGTTCAGACATATCTTCAAAACTGAATTGATTGTAAATTTAAAATGTATGCCAAGGTTGGTAAGAGCATAAAGAAAACTTATGATCAGCTTGCAGCTTTCGTTTATCGTGATCCAATGCTCGATAACACATTTTAAGTCACTATCTGAAGCCAACCACTCGGGACCATAGCTGAAACCTGGTCACTTTTGATGACCCGATATCCTGGATGTAAGTGTCCTACAGACCCTGTGACCCGGTCCGAAAAGACTCGATCTTGACCCGAACGGCACGACTTACTTGGTAACCGAATCTTGATCCAAACGACCAAACTAACGTTGTGTTCCGGTGACCCCCTGATAAAATCTTTATTCAATTGACCCATGACCTAAAATCGACAGGACGTCTATGTCCTGATTTGATTTGACCTGGTGTTGTACCTGTAGTTTGAGTCAACCAATATTGTTCTTTGTGAGATTTATAAATTCTTTCTGAATAGACTCTCCGAGGGGAGAGTTATTAGCACACCTACGGAGTTCTTCTTGTTCTTTCCGTGGATATAAGATTTTTCCACATGTTTCAGCTATTAAACTATTCTGCCTCATGCTCTTGGTACTTGGGGAGAGGAGAAGCTAAAACTCCCATTCAAGGTCACACCTAGAAGGAAAACTGTTCAGACTCCAAAAGTCGTAAAAAAAGAATAAAGAAACGTGCTTTGCCCTCCGAGTCATTGGGTCATCGGATCAGGCCGGGTCCCAAACATTGTCCCCATTGTTCCTGTGTTTCGTTTCATCTTTGCAAGAGGGAAGAGTTTAACCTCATTTTTCTATTTCCAAATTAATCCAAAGAGGACACATCTATCAGTTTAATTAAGAGTTTGATTATTATTATCGTTGAGTGGTCTTTAATCTGTCTTTATTTTTTAAATAATGTACATATAATTTAGAACTGAATTTGATATCATGCCATTTAGTAATCATTGGCGACGGTCGTAATATTATTTAGAGGGCGTGCTATTATGCTTAACTCGACACCAGTCAACACCAACCAGACTAACAAATCTCAGTGAAATACAGAAATCGAAAATTACTTTAAGAATTCATCAATATTTTTGAATAATGTTCACACACAAAATAAATGTTAATTCGAAAGAAACCTGTCAAAAATAACTAATTTCTCTTCCATTGAATTCGTATATTGGGCACCTGAGATTTCGCCTATGTTCGAGGGGAACATCAAGTAAAAAATCACGGCAGTCTTCTTACAACATAAATCACTATACCAAGCGTACAATAGCTTCTGAATACTGGTCTAATTAAACACTACTTGATACCTCGCTCAAGTTTATCCAACACGCATCATTGACTCCCACGTAGACAAGTAATCTAGAAGATGAAGAATTTTAAATATTCACTATATGATAACAACATATCTTCTGAATACTGAACGTCTTCAGGAGAACTATATGCTTCGCTTCTGATGAATCACTACTTTTCTTAATTTCCAAAAAAAATGTCAGGTCGGATACACAACGAAAAATGTCTTCAGTACAGACTACACTTACACAAGAAATTTTCAGCAATAATCATTTAAGCAAATTACACCACTTAACTTTTTGTACTGTTCAATCAGCTGCCAATAACTTTCCTTATCACGACTGTCTTTCTTATTATTCAAAGTTTCAAATAAGTAATCACGAACTCGTCTTCTCTCGATGAATACATACCTCATTTTTCCGGCTACCAACAAATTTTATGCCCGCGCCATGACCTAGCTTGTCGAGCACATCTTCTGTTGCTCCCTCCCTCTCCCACTCTCTCTCTCTCTCGTTGATAAATCATGACACGTCACAAAGTAGGCGTGGTAAAGGAGTACCAATTTGCATGCACAATTCTCACAGTTCGTTCTTTCTTGAACTGAAACAACGACAAACAACCAAAACATAAGAAACAAATAGATTATTTTGCATGCTTCCAAATCGGAAAGCTTTTCCTCCATATCAAATCCTATTTGGGTGAATTGACTGTGACGCTACTAAAGACCGTAGCTTTGAACAGCTTAGTACAAACGAGTTACAGGTATATTCTTTATGATAGGCATTACTTGCATATTCGTATGGGTTGTATGTATCTCGTTATTTCTTAATTATTCCTGTTTGCAATATTTTATAACAAGAAATACATTCCGAAGTGCTGTGATAAACTGTTAGTTCTCATTTTCAATGGAATCCTTTCCATTTATCCTTCTGCTTTTTGTCAACTTCCTGCGTTCCGGCACTGTTTTCGGGCTTCTTCGATGCATGCTTCGTGGTCTAGACTAGTGTGTGTTCTGTCTTCGGTGGTCCTTAGGTGAAGCAGGGTGCTGATGAGTAGTTACCTCTCTTCAGGTCCGATAACGGTTTCCTTTCGTTATCAGCGACGTCACGTATAAACGTTCACAGGAGCACGTGAACTGCCAACTATTTTAGAATTATTATTATTTTCGTTTCAGATTGTATTTCTTATCGAAAGATTTAAAAACATACCACATTTTAAATTGTTACACTGAGGCATAGGTATACAGTTCGTTTATCAAGTTGTTATTACTCTCCAATTTGTTTCCAGTTCACATTTCGTTTGTGAACGCGTTGCCCCATATGCGCTTAACTGGCGTTAGGCCTAACTTATAACATTGTGTATATGGGACCTCGGCGTGCACAATCCTAGAGGGAACGAAGATAGCAGAAGAACAGGGGTGAGCACTGTTGCTAACTCTCCTTGACTTTTCCACCCGTTCTCGTGCTTAAAATGTAATCAAATCTTCTGGCAGAAGCAAGGATAAACGTTCATTACATACCAAAATCGCAAAATACACAATAAATTGTTTATGGACAAATATATTAAACGCTTAAATAACATAATGTTGCATCTCCATTTAAATAAAATTGTTTGAGTTCCAGTATCAGTAATAAACGAAGAGTTAATGAACAGTATCAAGCAGATTGCAACATTGCGTAAACAATAAACAACCTTTTTTTTAGTGTGTCGTGCGAGAGATTGAAGGGATTTTCGGAACTGATTTGTTCGTTTCGTCATTAAAGGTTTATTAATAGAAAAGGAGGCATTTTATAAACATGTATTTTTCAACACATTCCATTGCATATTAAACTCTCAATCTTTTGCGCTTAACTATCTTTAAGGAAGCAATTTGGGGCAAAGAGGCTACTCCTAACCCCCTCATACCTAAAAGCGCCAAAATACGAGATCAAAATTCTGAAGAGTGATATTGTGAGTTTCTTTTATTTTGTGAGATATATCGTAATTGTGTGTGCTGCAAGAGGTAGATTAATATAATTTCTGTTCACCTATCACAGTCCTCAGATACCTTATAAGGAAGAGAGAAAACATTGCAAACTTTAGCAACGTATTTTATAATATTGAACACCGATATGAATGAGTGTTTCTTCCACGTTTGAATGAAGTGTGTTGTGAAGCTGTGTTGAAGTGAAACAGTATTGTTTCAGTGTGTTTAGTGTACTGGTGCGTAGTGCGTTACTGCCATCAATATGAATTTGGTTCATATATTGCAGTCGGTGTATTTTAATAAGTTGACAGAATCTGAAAGACTCAAAATTAAAACTTTGGGTTCTCATCAGCCGAACCTAACTCTGAATCAGGAAGTGAAAGGTAAAGCTCATACATATCGTCGCACTTTTAATAGTGATTGGTACAAAAAGCACAAATGGCTTACAGGATGTGACGTAAAATTGGCATTGTTTTGTTTTCCCTGCTTGTTGTTTGAAGGGGATTCCCAATGGACTCGAACAGGTTCTACGAAACTTCTCAAAATCATGGTAACAATTCCGATGTCCACTTCAGAAGCAGAAAGATGTTTTTCAACATTAAAGCGTATTAAGACTTTTCTAAGAAATACGATGACACAAGATCGTCTCATTAAAAAGCAGTTGCTAAGGAAAATGCAGGACTTCAACCAAAGAGTTATAGATAAGTTTGCTGCCCAGAAAAACAGAAGAATAGACCATAAACAAATAAAGGTAAGAAGGATATATTAAATGTATTATTATTTTGTGTATGTATTTACTGTGAAAGACAATTTTCAACTGTATTCTCTCGTGGAAAACTGCTCTGAGATACATTCGCCGCTTCACTGTCGAGCTTTCGAACCTGCCTACCTCAAAAAAGCGAGACAATTCCTTAGCAGTCCAACTACTTATTTTTGTGTGGAGTTCCTTTTTTTTCTTAACTCAGTATATAGTGTAAATAATAAGTTATGGAGACCTATAGTTCTATTTTCTACTTAGCACATTGAGAAATGGTTTCAAGCTATCGAACGATGTGTTTCTTGTTCTCGTACTTTCTTCGTTGCTCTTTGGAGCAGAGATTCTGCCAGGATTTTCAGTTTTGTGGGGTTTTAAATAAAAGTTGGGATGGTGTAACTGGATTTTTGCACGGTTTCTATTATTTTTTACCGTAAAAATTCATATTTGGGATACGCTCGATAATTTATGGGTGACCCCCCCCCGAAAAGGGGGTCTGGCGGAATCACTGGTTGTGAACTACCAAATTTCAAGCCCACGAGACGCCACTGTTCGTTATGTGCGATCTCCTGTGGCGTAATATAGGCTTGTCTCCCAGATGGGTTTGACCACGTTATGTGAAGTTTGGGTAAGCCCCCTTTTTGCAACAGGGCACCTCGGGCTCCCTTGTTTGTTTTTGAGTCTACCTGCCTTCGTGGAGAAGGTGGTACATTAGAGACTCAAGTGTTTCGGTTAATAAATAATATAAATCTTTTCACATGCTTACGTATACATATTTATTAAACTTCACGTACAATATAATCTAAAAAACCTACAGTCATACTTAAATTACATCTCTACGACGGTCTGAAGACGGAGCGAGGGCCTTACGATTGAATTTAAATTTATTGTGTTTAGGCAACTTTATCTTACGTTAGTCGGGTAATTGATAAAATAAACATACTTGTTTGCTTACAAAAAACAAATGTTATATATTAATTATAAATAATATAAATGTATTTCTGACCTGTAAATAAAGTAACTGTCCATTCCCCATCAAGAAGAATATGCAATAAAATATGTTATCGAATGCACTTATATTGTTTTGTTTTAATTTAGTTATTTATTTTCACTAAAGAGTATTGGTTAGTTTCAACAAAACATGCAGAAAGGTAAATTTTATTTCCTTAATTTTATTAAATTAGTTAAAAAATACGAATCATACATTTAGGTAGTACTACTTGTTTGTTTGTTACTGGAGTTCTCTTAACTGTCTTCTGGTAGAAAATATTCTACATTTTTTTTGTTGTTTATGATGTTTCAAAAGGTACATTTTCGTTAGTACATAAATATACATGTTAGTTATTACATAAATATTTTTCATGTTCTATAATAACTTAAAGAAATAGTATATGCTTGGTATATGCGTCTTTTAATTGATAAGGATTTTTTGTTTGCAAGAGGAAAAACGTTATAAATTAATGAGCTGGAAAAAAGTAGAAAAATTGACCCGGAAAACCCGAAAAAAAACTGGAATTTGAAAATTGACATTCAGTAGACACCGTGTATATGCATATTTTTTTTATGTTGAACGATAAAGAAACAAGAAGATTGTTTAGACTTTCGCACTTAACAATCAGTTACAATTCTGCATTCCGACTCCAGGAACCAAAGGATACAAGGGACATTGATGAATAAAAACAATCGTGATAATCTTTTATATAACCCGAAATATATGAGACTCAAAATTATCATATTTTGTAGATGGATACATTAAGGTACAAAGGTACTTCACACGAAATATGACAATGTTGTGTCACATATCTTTTGCGGTTATATATAAAAGATTACTTGAAACTTTGTTGTCCGTCAGTGTCACTTGTATTCCTTAGCTTCTGGAGTCGACATGTACGATTTCTTGCTCTGTTCGTTACAAATCTATAGAGTAGGGTGAGGCTTACTACGTACATCGTAAATTCAAACTTCTACCTTGGTTTCTGAAAATATAAGTCAAATCTCAAATTTCTCAAGACTTGCACTAAGATATCAATCACGCTAACAAACGTTCTGATCAAATGAACTGTACACTAAGTGCGGATTTCTTCAAAATTATTATTATTATAGTTAACAGATTGAGATAAAATACTGACGCGCATCATGTAGTTATAGCCGCTTCCCCATATCAAGATTTGGTTCCCGTTCACATGGAATCTAACATATTTGACTGCAATAATCTCACCGGAGTAATGCCGAAATTAAATAGCCTGGATAAACGAAATGAAAGTTGAAGGTATACGCATCTTAGCATACGCTAATGTTTCGGGTTAATCAGACGGTATACGACGTATATCTCCGTATGCTCTCGACTACAGCCATGGCTATTCCACTGGTATATATTTTATCACAGTTGCTGAATACTGTGCCTGACATACCTGATCACTTCTTAATAGTAATTATAATTAAATATTTTTATTTTAAGATAATTCTGCCCTCTGAAATACAGATTTCACGATGCAGAGAGACTTGGGTCAACGTTATTTAATAATATTAAAGAGTGAAAACTATGCGACTGGACCGGGGATCGAACCCGGGACCTTTGGGTTACCGTCCCAATGCGCTACCATCTGCGCCACCCAGTCGACCCCTTTTCCACTCACACACCTTCCACTCATGCTGTTACTTTTCACTCTTTAATATCAATTGTATCTGTACCTACAGAGGCTTGATGTACAGAAAAAAATCGGAAGTTGCCTCCATTTCGTCTTTGGATGTTATTTAATAACTTTCTTAATATAATTCCTCTAGCGCATTTACTGTCAAACTGACGGAAAGCGCACCTACACTCTAAATCAAAAGAGAGAAATATTCACTATTCTTAGAAAGGAAAAAGGGACCACCTTTTTTAGAGCAGAATTTTCAATCAAAAAGAATTATTTCCAACGAAACCCTTTTGCTTTGAGTGGAAAATGTGTTCTTACTAGATGAAATTCCGATGGTTTGGATGGAATTTAGTCTTCAAACTTTGAAGAGCGATTTCTCATCTTTTCAGAGTGGTTCATTTCTCATCCTTTTAAAGTGATTCATAATGCATCATGGCTATTTTCAACATTTTATTGCGTCCCTTTAATACTCAAAAGATGAAAACTTTATCTTAATAGATAGGAATTCACCTTAAATAGTATCATGTCAATGTCCCCATCAAAATGAACTATCATAGATCCCATCTTTTTTAGAGCGGAAATTTATCATCTTTCTGCGATAAAAATCCATTAAAAAAGTTTGGTCCCTTTTTGCGCTCTCAAAATATGAAATATTTTGCTCAAATCGAGAGAAATTCCGCTCTTTGAATTCAGTGTGCACGACCAAACAATACCATAGCAAAGGTAATTAGGCCTTATTCTTTAAGATTTCTTAAACAATCTTAATATATTCAAAGAAATATTTTTCTAGTAGCAAAATTTTTTATCCATTCCTTGCGTTTTTATCCAAAACAAACATTTTCAGTATAAAATAAAGGCATGATTTTTTTCCCATGACTTAGGAACGACACACTTTGCTTTATGATTTAATAATTGAACGGGTCATTTCAGAAACACCATCAGTCAAACAAATCAACTTTTGGGAAATTAAAGAAAACTTTAATTTAATTTTGTATACAAACTATTAATATTTTTTTTTAAAAAATGACCAAAAATACTTGTTACTAACTAAAACTAGGTAGTATTAAAAAAAGTGTTAGTTTAATTCACTGTACATGCTTATGTGGATGTTTAATTTGACGGACTTATGGTGTTTCTGAAATGAACAGACATAAGAAACAAGAAAAAGGTGTTTTTAGGTTGGGACTTGTGAAAATCAAAAAACAATATTAACATTCCAGTTGGAAAAACACACAGTTATGTATTATTAATATTTAGAAATATGAAAGAACATGATTACAGATAATATAGTGTCCATTTTGTGGTAAAACTACTATTTTGAACGTCTTCTAAGAAATCAATAGGGTAATGTTCAAACTACAATGGCTCCACTTCTTGACCGTCTTTGTCTACAGTGGGCCAAGTCATAAAACCCTTTGATGTCTTCATCGTCGGAATGTACGGCATAAGTTTCTTGATATCAGCAATCATCTTGGTATTGAATGGGATCACTCCGTCCGGATAAGCTTTGGCTTTAGGAAGAGAGAGCACTGTAGAATTGGAATATCGCAATGAAAAGGTCTGAAACTCAAGCCCATCAATATAGGGTCTGTAAATTACTGTCCCCTTTGTTTCAATTTTGTGGCCCGTATGCATAAACGTGCTGATTTTGAATTGAACGTTTTCGTTTCTGAGCACACTGCGGCCAGCTGTTTTATCAGACAACATTGTTATCTTATAAAATTGAGGCCACCAGTTCTTAAAATCAGTGATGTTATCATTTTTTACCAAGACAACAAAAAATTAATTTTTCTTGGAGGATGACAGGATCAGGTCATTATACGCTTTCAAGGTATAAATCCTATCAGTTTTCCGAATTTTTCTTTTCAAGATAGAAAAATCCCTGTCACAAGGAAGAAATGAGTGATCTCTAACAGAAAAATATTGGTCAACACTCTTAAACTTGTTTAGTGCTATTAGTGCAGAACATAGCCTAACAATGGTGTGTTTTTTGTTTTTCTCCCCGCACCCATCGGAAAAGATATGCAAAGAATCTACATAACTGCAGGAAGATTCTAAGGATAGTAGTACAAAGGAGCAAACTTCATCAGGTCCCTTTGCACCAACTCCTTCATGATATATAAAGAATATGACACTATTATCCCGCAATTTGTGTATTCAGAAAACACTAACGGTCAGCTGCCTGAGGTAAAACGGCGCATGGGCTGGTATGCAAGGAAGTTGTAAATTTTGCAATATAATCTATAAAAATTCCTCCTATTTTATCATCATCTTGACTTTTTTGTGTGATTTCCTTAATTTTCCTTAAAAACTTTTTTGGCTCTGCGAATATGCACCATTTTCTCACCAGCTGCAGCAGTCTTCACATTATCGCTAAGGTATTTACTTTTGATTTTGACCTGTAACTCATCACATGTGTAGCATGTGTCAACTTAGGTAATCCAAATGTCAAAGAAAATTGCTGCTTAAAGATTTTTAAATAAAATTTGTAATTTTCATTGATTTCAGGATACTTCTTTTGAAACGCCCTGTGTATATCATATACTGAAAGGTTTTCATTGGGAAAGTGCTTTTCCGTATTACCATAGTGAGTTATCTTAGTTGGATAAGAAGATATATGCTCTTTTACCATGTTAATGGTACTTGCAGGTTTAGCATTGCCTGAAACACTTTGTCCACGTTCATCATGAGGGAGTTGTCCTGCCTTCAAAAGATTGCGCAGCATCGGGAATATCCTTCCCAGCGTAGTTTGTGTATGCGCGTCCACGAACACAAGCTTTCTTTAGAATTTCACTCTTGTAGGTGGATTTCTCTACTACTCCTATTTTCCTCTTCATTTTTGGAACATTAGTGTCATCAGACTCCATTATTTACTCAATAAACTAGTAACAAACTAATAAATTAATCACTGTGAACGTAAAGTACAAACAATACGTCACTACAAAGATAAAAACATAACCTCCAAGCAAGCAAACATAACACGTCAGTTAAACAAATTACCCAGCTGTTGCATGAACAGTTCGCGCCGCGTCAACTGTTCTAGAGAGAAACAGCACAAGTCAGTGACAGAAGGTGTTTCTGAAATCAACTGCAATTCATGCTTGTAATCTAACCCACACTGAGTGCCCTGACTTACGGGGTTTCTCAAGGGAACAATGTATCTACCCTCAGAGAACACGATTCCGTGCTTAACTCATTTTGTCCACAAATTGGCTTATGGTGTTTCTGAAATCACCCGTTCAATTGTTATCTCTGACCAACACTATAATTTATTATATGTGAATTAATATGTACTTAATAATGTATTTGTGCACTTTTCACCATATTGACGTTATCTGTCTAACTCCAAACGATTATTTATTCTTAGTCTGTATTCGTCTACTGGCAGTGTCGTATTAAAAAGCAAGCTTTTTCGTTTTTAAATAAAACTCATTCATTATATACCGAAATTTGGTATATTCCATAATTAAACACAATGAGTATTCATTAAGAAAACTTCCAACATATGCGTTTTGGATTCTCTTTAAACCATAGGTCCTGAATTAAAGCTTAATTTCAATTTGATGGATTTCAATTGTGTGTCAAGAATGGCCTTAACAACAAAGATTTATAATTTTATCCTGAACGAACTACTTTAAAATATTTTTTTGAAGTGCTGTGTAGTTTTTGTAAATACTGGAAATAGGTGATTATCGGCCGCTATTTTGCAAGATAACAGCCGTAGCACAACTTTGATTTTTGAAAACTTTTCATATGCTGCTTGGGTGCCCAAGTACTTTCTATACATCAAATATCATGCATTTGTGAATGTTGTAAACTGATCTATATATCTTGGCTTCTAATAAAAAAATAAGTTTTCGTTTGATGCCATTTTGTGGCTTTTGAAAGGACGTAATTACAAAAAGATTCATAATTTTATGCTGAACAAACTTCATTTGCAACTTTTTGTGATACTTAATTTCCGTGAAAATTAAAAAAATAAAATTGACTACAAATTTGAACCAAATTTCATTTTTGGAGCCTTTTATTATGATTTTCACTACACCTGAATATACCTAATCTGAAAGTCACATGCTTATAAGGGGTTTTAGAACTAATTTTCATAAATATGACTCAGTCAATCACTGTTCTTGATTCTATGTATTCCTCGTAGTCCAGTGAATCGTATGTATCAAAAACATAAGTAGCGTCACCTACAAAGAAAGTCCCGCGTACGAAAATTCATGGGAAAGACACGTCAACTGGCTTTAATACCGTAATTCCGCAAGTGTTCATTGCGCGCGCAATTGTATATTGCAGGAAGGTTGAATATTGCAACAAGTTCTGTGCGGAAGGCAAAATTTAATTAATGAATGCATTAAACAAGGGATGATATTAATAAACCAAAGACGTTGAGAACAATATTAGAAACGTAACATTATAGCTTCATCCGTCTTCTTCTAATTTCGACTAATGAGAATTGCGGTGATGAATAGAAAGCAAATATTTTTTACAGATTGAAAATAAGGTTGGTCAAAATATCCTGGATTTTCTGATCTGTTGAAAACGCACCTGATTTTGAAAAGCACTCAGGTCTTACCTTGTAAAGTTTAAATCACGCAGCTATGGGACATTTGTAATATATTAAGAGCAGTTAATGCTTTTCCAGTGACTATTCGTACCCGGAGTTATATTTATAAGTGTCACCATTTGTGATTTTGATTTACTGGACTAGAAGGACATAGCATCAGGAATGTATTGAAAAGGAATTGGTATGTTTTTCACATCAAATTTCCTCAATATGCGCTTTATTGATCACGGAAATCAGAAAGTCATCACAAAGAGAACTTGGCATGATGAAACTATTGATAGATGGCTCTGAAAATCATGTGCAGTATTAAGGAACATTTTAGACAGACTTAAAGTTATTCGTTCTCCTTTTACAGTGCATTTGATTTTGTGTAATGCAGCAGTCCCTTAGAAAAATATATATCTTGAAACATTATTTTCTTAGTCTAAAGTACGGTTGTTTTTCCAGTGCTGTCGCAGAAATCTGTCACGTGGAACTATTAATCAGTAGGCAAGAAACAAATAATTATAAATAAAAAAGTACTGTTCTGTTTAATTGTTTATGATTTTAGCTGAAGGCATCTGTCAATTAAATCTTGTTTCCTATTCGACAAACCTTTCTTACAAACCAGTCGTGGAGCCAGGATCCTTTCCCTTTGAATTAAGAGCATCAATAGCTAGAAAAAAACCACAAACCAAAACAGTTTTGCATCGGTAGTAATTTTTCGAAGATGGCGCCCATTAGCTATAATTGAGAGTATGATGCGCTGGTGATGTGATGAATCCAAAATTATGTAATACACCAAGTCCTAGTAATTATTTACAATCGAAAGCATCCATAATGAAAAGCATAGGAATATCGAAAAAGTGCTATGTGGCAGCCATTTTTCCAAGATGGCGGCCATTAGCTAGCCTAAAATTGAGAGCTCATGCCTAAATCTTATACTGGTAATCATGCTGAATCCAAAAATATGATATACCAAGTATGATGAGATGAAATGCACGACACCCCTGGCTCACGACTATGTGTATTATCGTATTTTGTATACTTAAATCATTGTGATATTATAACCGAAGGTTGGTAGACAAGAGCGATGCAACAACTTAGCAACAAGATTAGGAATTCGATTTGAACTTCCTGCGTCCGCGCAATGACTATAATCTCGCAAAAGATTTTAAAATGTGCCAATAAATGATACAACCAAAAGGAAATAAAATTAGGTTAACCTCCAAATTTTCAGTAAGTGGACTTTTGTTAACACAACTATTTGCTTAATGACAGTTCGTCCTTATTACAAACTTTTTTCCACCATTTATACTTTAATATTACGTACACCTAATAGGGAAAGCAGGGGTAAGAGCGGGGAAGTATATTTTCTTATAAACAACTAACACACAGTTATCACTTAAATTACAGGTAACTTGAGTTCAATGCAAGGCAAACATATAGTAAAAATGACAGTATTGCTTTCTATTCCTTTTTAATATATCGTAATGACCAGCTTGTATTACGAGCATGTGGACATTGCATAAACAAACATACATATATAGGACAAATATGTGGTTATATATGTAAACAAGTTATGATACACATTGGAGCAGACGACGGTCAACTCCACAAACTAGCACCAGATGGAGCGGATAACAGAAGACAGAGGGAGCTGGAGTCAAAGTAGGAGAAGCAAGAAGAGCCACCCCTACAATCACCTTTAAAAGGGACCTGTAAGCAGCAAGAGCACATCTTACTGGGGAGACACCAGTCAAAAAACGTTATTGCTGCTGAGCAATTAAAAGATACACCGACTCCGTAGTTATTTAAGGGTTACTATTAGTATTACTATTATAAGCTATTTATCTGGTTTACGAGTTTGGTTTATTAGTTATATAATTTATAAGGTACTGGTATACGGATTGTGACACAAGCTATTACTAAGGACTCTGAGTTTGGTTAACGATTGGTATCGATTTAATCTTCTATATTCTGACCTCGCTATTTCTCTGGAGTTCGATTTTGGCTAACTAAGGTTCTAGATTATATATTCAGACTTTCGTTATTCTTTGGACTTTGATTTTGGTTACATATAAAACTGACTTCATTTTAATATCTGTTACTATACTTTATAGTGCTCAACTTATATCCAATTAAGCATTTGGACTGATCTCACCAATGACGACACCTGGCTCACGAAAAATGGAAGGTACAAAGGCTAGTAACATACCAACAGGTCACATCGGTTTACCTCAGGTTGTACTTGGCCCTGACCACTTATCCGGAGCAGAAAAACGAAAGATCGAAACGAAATCACACCGATCGCGATCAAGGTCTCCTGTCCAGTCTAAACGATAACATAACCTAAGTGAATCTTCAACGGATAGTACAAATATTCACATGGAGCTCGATAATGGAAACCAAAACGTATCCAATAAACAACAGATCTTCAATTTCATGCTGTCCAACTATGACGCAAAATATCATAACAACAAACAAATATTCTTACAACTGACCAAGTAAATTCCTCGAACATCAATAACTCAGATAGTTCCTACCAGAAACGGTTACATACTGAAGTCAACAGATCCTAATCTTATGAAGACTATCAGAGACAACACTCTTTCGAAATCTTTAGTAAGAATGCAGTAATAAAACAACTTGATCAACGAGGTCCGAAACAAATGCCACCACCACGATCACCGCCGGCACTATCTGTCATAATTAGAGGGATCCCGCCTGACTATACTGACAACGAGATTCAGGCTGAACTAGAAGAAGAAGGTTTTTCGGTGATAAAATGCATCAGGATTATGTGCAGAGAAGGCCCATAATGGTACGGGTCCTCTCAAAGTCGCAAGAAACCATCGACGACCTCCTGATGAACGGAGCACAAATATACGGTAAGAAGCATAGAGTCGAACCGTCGCAAACACCGCAACCACAACCAATCAGATGCGAAAAATGTCAGACCTATAATGAACATACTACTGGCAAATGTACACAACAGCTTAAATGTGGATTCTGCAGTGGGCCACACAACACCCGGCAATGCACAAATCTGGAACAAACACCAAAATGCGCACAATGTAAGGAGGCCCATCCTATGTACAGTTATAAATGTAAGGCAAAACCACCAGTGCAAGAAGAAAAACCCACCTCGTCGTGCCAGTCAGAACACACGAGAAACTAGACCAGGTTACCTCCATATCTACAGAACCAACATCGGTTGACAACCCAGTAACAATCGAACAAATGCTAGCCTTTGTAATAATGGCTCTACAAAATATTCACCCGTTTCTAAGACCACACATTCTGCAACAGGTTCAATATGCAGCAAAAGCTACCCTACAGGTCAATTTCATTGCTACGTATTCAGGTCAATATGTACACTTTCATGCAACGCAACTGGCAAGCCCCATATAGACCCATGAGGAACAAGCAAAATCATACAATTTTCTACATGATGGCATTAGCTTTCTTATTTCTAAATATCAGATCAGTAACACAGAAGAAAATCCTACTTGAACAACTGCTACGGGATGAACAAATAAACACATTTATGCTAAACGAAACTAACCTAACAGCCAAGATGCATTGTAAAATTGGAAAACAACAAATATTAAGACACGACAACAAAGCCGCCACACAAAAGGCAAGCGGTGAAGTACTACTGGGATTTCAGCCAACAATAGCATACCGAAGACACCAACATAACATAGCAAATCTACCGGAGCACCTAATAGTAACATTGTATTTTAAATCACTATACATCACAGTAGCAACAATATATGTCAGACCCAGGCACCCAATACCATATGCATTCTTCCACTACATATCCAACAACTTCAGAAACTATATTCATGGCTGACATAAACTTTCACTGCAGACCAGTCCAACAGAAAACCAGATTCAACAACTTCATAACTACAAACACTACTGGCGAAATACATAAGCTACCTCGCCACACGAGACCCATCAGTAACACCACACCGGATATAGTAATCACATCATCCAACCTCTTAAATCGCTGTCTGGTAGAAGTCTTAGACACTATTGGAAGCGACCACGACCCAATAAAACTCACACTACGCTGCCAAAATCAAGACAATAGGAACCAAGCACCATACAGACGCACTGTACCTCGATATGATAAGGCTAACTGGACTGAGTACCGCACAGCAGTAGAACTAGAAACAGGGATCCTAAATGCACCTGAAACAGAAGCCGAGCTTTATAATATAGTGGATCAAATGACAACTGCCCGGCAAGATGCAGGTAAAGCAAACATCCCGACATAGACAACCGCAATATCAAAACCAAAACTACCACCACAGTACCCACCAATGTTAAAACGATCAAGACAACTGTACAAAGAATACATACGTACTGGAAACTTAGAAGCCCTACGACACCATAGACAGATACAACGGATGACCACAAACTACCTCAAAGCGTACAAACAAAGAATCTGGATTAAAGCATGCAACTCATTAGGAGAAACGAGTCACCCGACAAAGTACTGGAAAAGATTTAAGATGCTAACTGGACAATGTACCTCCACACCATACGCATTACTTCAGAACAACGCACCGTTAACAACAGACCAAGAAAAAGCCAATGAGTTTGCCGAATATCTACAAGATATCTTCACACCACCTCCACAGCAAAGTCCATACCACCATCCAGTAGACAGGCTAAATCCAGAATCACCAGCACTTCAACCCAATATCAGCCATACTATGCCAGAAACAAACCCACACACAGAAGCCATCACCGTAGAAGACATCCACCGATCTTTGGCAAACAAAAGAAACTCCGCACCAGGCATTGACAAAATAAGCTACCGCCACATCAAAGAAGCTCCCGCATCATTCATGCAACTACTGGCAATAATATATACATTCATTCTACGCACCGGCTTCATACCAGAGGACTGGAAAATATCAAAAACATTAATGTTCCCAAAACCGAACAAAGCAACAAATTCCGTTTCCTCATACCGACCAATACAGTTAGCAACAACTTTCAGCAAAATCCTGGAACGAATACTGGTCTATAGATTATATCACCACATCACAGAGCACAGCCTACTACCGATACACCAAGCTGGCTTCCGACCAAATTTCAGCATAAACGACCAACTACTAAGGCTCACAAACCTAATAGTCCAAAATTACAACTCACTAAATCCATCATGCCTAGTCTTATTTGACCTGGAGAAGGCATTCGACAAGGTGTGGCACCAAGGACTGATCTATAAACTTATTAAACTTAAACTTCCTGTGGCATATATTCGATTCACGTACCAGTTCCTCTCCAACCGTATATCATATGTTAATATAAACAACACCAGTTCCCATCCATACTTCATCTACAGTGGTGTCCCGCAGGGTTCAGTACTTTCACCCCTACTATACCTACTATATGTTGCAGACTTACCAAGCCTACCGAACAATGCTCATCTGTTTCAATACGCCGACGATACTGCTTTCCTAGCTACTGCCAAAACTGTGCACAGTATAAA
>JAGDQP010021506.1:7160-18720 GCA_022664845.1 Lepisma saccharinum
GTTTAGAATGCTATTTACTTCAAGAAATTGTGTTAATTGAGCGTGGACAATGTGTTCTAGACCCTTGGAAAGCGCAGGAAGAATACTAATGGGACGAAGGTCCTCGGTCGCTATTGGGTTCGAAGTTTTAGGCAACGGACGAATGTGTGACATCTTCCAGACCGATGGAAATTCGCCATATGTGATCGAGCTATTGAAGATATGCACAATAAAATCTATTACACAGGGAAATATTTTTTTTATAAGTAAAATGGATAGTTCATCGGCTCCAACGGCAGATGATTTAATTCTTTGTATTGCTTTTATTACATCCCGTTCAGTGACTTGGTGCATATTAAAATAATATTTTTGGGGTGTTGATGTTTGGATGGTCTGTAATGTTTTCATTTTATGTATAGTTTCTAGTTTGGGCGTGTAGCACAACTGTTCGTTAATAGTATTTAATGGTATTTGAGGTAAAATAACATTTTTTGTTTTAACACCGATTCCCAAAAGTTTAAGCTTATACCAAAGTTCTCTCGGTTGTGATGTGTAGTTGAGGAGCCCTTTGGCGAATTCAATTTTAGCTTTTCGAATTTTCTGATTACAGCGGTTTCTCAACTTACGGTACTCTACCTGCTTTTCTTGGGATCTGTTGAGGTCGTGTTTCACTGCTCTCCTATAGCTTCTGTACGCTGAATCCCGCAAAGTCATTAGAGATAGAATATTATCGTTAATCCAGGGGTTGGAGGGCTTACGCACACGTTTGGTTTTCAATGGGGCGTGTTTATTGTACACATGGTGCACGAAAGAATTAAAGAGATCTACTTTTTGATCTACCGACGGGGCACAGTAAATTAGATACCACGGCAATGAATTTACATCTGCAAATAAGGCGTTTTCCTTTATATGTTTTATATCCCTTCGTTTTATTTTTCGTGGCTCGTATTTGCCAGGTTTCACAGAATACGTTAAATGTAATAAGTCATGTTTGCTTTATGCCTGGCACTGGAATTTGTCCTACCCTGACTTTTAACATATCTGATACTAGTATATGATCAATCCAGGATTCACTTGTATCAGTTTTGTGAGTGGCTTCGAATGGACAGAACGAGAGATTTAAAGAATGTACAATGTTTTTAAAATTTAATACATTGCCTTTATTTGACAATAGATTTAATTTAAGTCTCCCATAATTATTAAATTATTAAAAGTGGGTGAAATTTGGAGATAGCGTCTTCAAAATTACTAAAGTTTGTGTCTGGTGGCCGGTAGACACAGGCTAAACACATTATTCGTTTAATGTGATGAATTATGCAAATGGTGTTCATATTTAGGTATTAGATTACTGTTCAAAATTCACTAAAATTTTCTGAGTATATGTTCATGTTTAATAAATAACATAATAACCACTGGCGTTACAGACCAAAAGTCCTGAGCCTGCCCCAACGCCATCTGTCCGCGGTTGGTGAAACTCCGTCCACCTGAGTGACGGTCGTGGGGTCAGCACTATGCGTCACCTTGACCACAAAGAGGCCCTTTTAGGGGCTTTCTAGATCAAGTAATCGTCACGTCTTTATTCACGTGATTAACCAGTTTGCCTCACGACGTTGGGTGGACGCCGAAAAGTGGGGTGCTCAAGCCGGGAATTGAACCCGGGACAACGCGGACATGAGTCAAACGCTCTAATCACTAGACAATGGAGCCCCGTACGTTCATGTTTAATATGGGTGATTAATTTGATGGAGTACTTATAATATCTTTATTAAATTTGTTAGTTGGTAAGTGGAAGTTGAGCTCCGATATTGTAGGTTTGAAGGAGCTGGAAACAGCGAGTTTTGAAGAGTTCCGAAAACACAGAGCCAGGAGAGAGAATGGAAAATTCCCCTGAGCTAACTGTAAATGCCTGTTTTCCTTTGTACTTGTTTCTTGTTCTTTTGTATGTTTCAGCGCACCGGAGAATCCGGGAATCGAAAGTATGTCACCAGCAGAAGAGTCTACTATTCGGATGTAAAAGCCGTTTTTCGGGTATGTTTTAGGCCCCCTCACCGCGCTTGACGGGTTGTGTAGTTTCATATTTATGTGGGATTTTTGCATTCGGGAAGGAAGAAGCAACTAGCTCCTGGGCGGAGGAACATCTCAATAAACGGTCTCTCTACGAAGCGAACGCTGACAAATGTTAAGTCCGTCAAGTACTTATTAACTTAGGTTTTGAACAGTAGTGAAAAGTATTAAGATAGAGTCAAATTTAATGAAATACAAGGCCAAGAAGATTGCAGAGATGTTGTATGTGAGTACCCTAATTTGTTTGCATACGTTTCGTTTGTGCAATTTTCGTAAATGAGCAACACTTTTCCGCGAGATTAATATTTTATTGAATTTCGGTGAATCTTGTATTTTCTTTGTAATTTTCTTCCAAAACAGCAAGCCATTCCACACTGAAGGATGTAGGATGTGGATTTTTCGCATCTTGTGTGTGTTTAGTCTGACAATAACGTTAAGGAATTTCTTGTTGATCAGACTGCGTTTCGAAACTTGATCAGATATTGAAACATGAATGTAGTTGGTTTACGAGACGTCCTAGAAACGAGCCGGATTCCAAACACACTGGTGTCAGGCTAATGACGAGCGGCAAGAAGTCGATCGGAATCGTTCTATCGATTCCCAGTTGCAGTAGTGTGCAATCTATTTGGTAGTAAGTTTCATTCTATGAGTAATTTTCAGTGCGAAATCGAAGGGGGTACGTTCACGATTTGTACGTCGATTTGATCACAGGGTGTGGGTTCTACGTAGATGATCTTTTAGTAAACTTTTGAGTTCTACGTAGATGTATTTATGGAAAAACAGGAAAAAGTAAATGTTATCAAACGCTATTTCGCTAGTGTTAATTAAAATGTATTTTGCCTCCGTATCTCCAAGAAGATTTCAAACAAATTTGTAAATGTAGCTTCAAAAATATATAGTTTGTTAAAATTGAATGGCTGTGTTATGGTCCATTATTTGTCAAATATTTACCTATCTTGCTCCAGGATATTATTGCATTTATTATCACAAATTCAAGTCCCGCGGTGGACTGTTTGGTCAAAAAATCCACTCTACTTACCTTGCATTGACTGTTCTATCCAGCCACACTAAAAAAACGACAAGGTTCTCTTTAATCTGACAAGTCCCGGTCCCATATGTGTCGGATTACAGAGACTCTAGTGTATATTAAGGTTAGTGTAGAGCAATGATCTTTAAAACTTGGTGGAAGCACTACTTTAGTATGTGTCATTTTTTTCTTTGCACGAAATTGCAATGCTGCTTCAGTGAGGAATATTCATTACCATTTCAAGAGTTTTATCCGTAACATTTTTTTATTTTTTGAAAGAGTTTCATTGTTGTTGTAAACATTCAAACCTATAACACATAAATGCTTTAACATTCTAATACGGCAAAAGTGTTATAGGGACTTCCCCAAAATCATTATAAGAAATTTGGCTGCAATCGAATCAGTCATTCCTATGTAATGCTCGAATATGTGAGTCATAAGTGATTATTGTTGCCATGGAAACGACAAGTGTTTTAATATTACAATTTAGGTACAGTCGCATGCCAAAGAAAGGAGTGGTTCTCGTTTTCAGTTTCTGTACCTTTCAGAGTTATGATTTGAAATTTTGTGACATTTATAATATATCCTTTCTGAAAATAGCGAAATTAAAAATTTCTCCCCGCTATCAACAAATAAGAGAAAAAATATTTTTTAATGCCTACCATGAATTCCTTAGTTTAAATTTTCGCTTTGCCTTAAACGTGAAACTTTCGTTGCTTTTATTCCGGCTTGCACTAGATGGCAGACTCACTAGTTTTGCTAAATTGTACTGTATAGCAACATATCAAATTTGCCAAGAGGCAATTGCCTTAGAAAATTACTTAATAAAATTTTACTCAATTAAATATTTGTTATTTTGCTTTTCTGTTTGTGCTCCTTTTCCTGTAAAATGGATATCTGCTCCAGACTCACAGATTTTATTGTGATTAGGAAATACTGGTAGTATTGTTTGCAATGCCGAGAAAATCAAAATACGGACGTCATAACATTAAAAAATATTAAATCGGATAATCCGTTGACATTTTATAAATTAGTAAGGAGTAGGCTTCCCGATGTACATGTGACAGTTCATCCAACATGGAAACAAACAGGAATCAAAATTGTATTAAAAAATAAGGATAATAAAACTAGTTTTCTAAAAACATTCAAATCCAGAGATTTCGGACACTCTGCATCAATGGACACATCAGATAAAATACTAACCAATCCTCAAAGAGTATCCACCACAACCACTTTTACCTGCGTTGTTCGAGGAGTGAACAGAAATTTACAAATAGATGATTTAAAACATTTTATTAAAGATAGAAAAATGCCGTTCACTAAACGCGTATACGTAACGATAAAGGACCTACCACTTTGATTAGAATATTCACCACAAACTCTGAACTAATCAGCTGCTTAATAACAAATGGATTAACAATCGTTTTTTTCGAGACATAAAGTGGAGGAATCTCTTTCAAGTAGCAGACCGTTTTCCCACTTTAATTGCCAAAAATACCACAATGAGTTCCCTTGCAAGAATCCTGCTACAAATGTGGAAGCAATCACTCTAATTTTACATGTAAAACAATTCCAAACAAGAATTTTTGCGGGACTTGCAATGTCAAAGGAGATCGTTCTGGCGCTTCAAACTGCCCAAATAGACCGAACATTAGGAAGAATTTCTTACCACAAAAGATATACAGGGATGGTGGCAGGACGGTACATGAGCCTGCTTTTTTGGAATTACCAGATAGGATACAAATTAACACTTCAGAAGATACTTCTAGCTCAAATATTGAAAATAATACCAACAAGAATTTGGAAAAAGTTTTAGAAAACATAACAAAATAGGTTTCAACTATTCTAACTTTCGGTATCCCGCAGGACAAGGAATCACCAACAAAAAAATTTAATATTATCAATCTTGCCTCAGAGAAAATGTTCCAGTCAACAGACGGACACCTCTACGTACGTAAGCAACCATTTCTCAAATACAGGAAAATCAACAAAAAGAAAATAAAGCTCACAGCACAGCACCCTCTCTCACAAATGAATACCCAAATAGAGAAATTCACAGGGTTAATTACATAAACAATCCGAAATTCCAAACGATTCATTTTTAAATCACATTCTCAACATGAGCACGTTCACCACATTGCGAGATATTCGAAATAAAATGAAAATACTACCACATTTCAAGATCACACGCCCATACATTTATTCCTCTATCCTTTTTTGCAAATCTTCCTTACTACAAAAATTTAATTTCAATCTAATATATAATTTTCTGAACAAATTGTTTGTATATCGGCTCTAGTATATATATTTTACACTTTCTGCGCAGTTAATAAAATTAAATTAATACCAAATATAATGATTTTCAAATGAAAAGAGCATTTTAATATTCCGGTCACCACTTCCAGTTCAAACGATTTTGGAACCCCAAAACAGCAAATTCAATAACAGTGTTTTATTCTGGCTGTTTGTTTTGGTGCCTGCGGTGCGCTCCTGGTGCAGAGTTCATTCAATAAATACACATAATTTTTAACTCCAAACAAATATATAAAATCAAAGGACGAAAGTAGCCATTTGGGCTAGAAGTCCTCTGCCTGCCCTGCGAGCACTTCAGGAATCGACTTGCGGCTTGTAGCTTGTTGCGTCTCGAGATAAGCATATTGAATGTAATCATTCATTCGTAGATAAGAACTGATTTACTGTATTTACCGAGACATACTATAGTATAAATTGTAGATTTATTTATTGCAAACTTGAGCTGTAGGGACTTTGGAATGAAATTTATCATTCCGGAAAGTCAGAAATTCGAAATTCGGGAATGTGGGAAGTTCGGAATTCTGGAAATTCGAGAGGCTAGAATTCCGGACTGTCTTCCTCAGTTGTCAGCATCAAATGATGAAGAACAACGGTTCACGTTGGACAAGGGACCAACGATTTATAAATTTCCCGCCAGTCAGATCAACAAGATATGTTCTCAGAACAATTGAGGAAACCCTTGCTGGGTAAGGTATAAGGGTGTTTAACATTCTGGAATCGGAGTGACAATTATCGTGGTTCCACAATGTTGGAATTTCGTCAAGGCTGAATTGTGGAACGTCAGAACTCCCGAGATTTGAAAGACTCAGGAGCGTTGAATTTCAAGAGTGTCATAATTCCGGAATCCGAGGAATTCTGAATTCCAGAATCGACTTTAGACTTCCGAAATTACAGTAAAGTGTCTCCCAATGTTGAATAATTTAAATTTATCGCATAAAATAATCAGTTTCTCTAATATTATTTTTAAACATCCGGTATTATAGAGAAATCGCGCCGGTACCCGGTAAAAAGCGGTAATATAACCTCGAAATACATAATTTTACTTATATCCTTCTAAGCAAAGGAAATTAACAGATTGTGACACATTTTTAAATTTTAAAATTAATAACAACAATCACAATTTTGTGATCCGTAATGCCCCATCCCCTCCCTGCTAGATGTATGTCGGTACAAATTTGGAATTGGTATGCGACTATTAATATTTCTAGGTTGGTTCGGAAACAAATCGAAGCTTTAACTTAGATAAGTTGTTTAAATAATGAAAAAAATAGAGCATTCTGTTTTTTTAGGAATCTCGGGCCTCCCCCTCTCTGAGAGATAACTTAAAAAACATTTGGGCCCTATATTCTTTTAACATATTCAGTGACACATATTCCGTCAGATTTTTTTTACTTCTACGGTTAATTATAATTATCACACATGTAAGGGCCGGACTCTCCCTCCCTTTGGTGTTTATAGGTGCAAATTTAACATTGGTACGCGACTGTTAGGGGGACTTCCCTACATCGTTAAATGAAGTTTTGCTAGAATCGGATTATTCACTCCTACGTAATGCTCGAATCTCGTGACCCTCCCTTCCCTTGTCAGTACGTCATGTTAAAAGCGACAGCGGGGCTTTTCTGTTAATAAGTGAAATAGTATTTTGTAGATGTACTCAATCTCTGCTTTCACCGTCATTATGATGCTTGGCTATCATGTCCATCTCCACTGAATTTGAATTTATTTATGGCCTTTAGGCATCTATACTTCAGGCCAGCTTCATTTTAATTTTTATAACTCCGCACCACTAACATTCACATGAGTTCTTGACCCTCACACTCAGCTTGATACATGACCACTACTTGTAAGATTCTTTCTTCATTCTACCCTTAACACTTTACCTTCATCCTCTACTGTCCTTACTTTTACTTCACGTTCTTATGCCGGCTCTTGGTCTTTACCTCTTAATCTTTACGTTTGCGAAGAAAAAAACATTATATCTCAGTTTTTATTGCATACTTTCCCCAAAACTTCAAAAATTTAGATGTAGAAGGATAATGATTTTGTTCACCAGTTTTAAAAATTTCGCGTCACCACTGAAATTATTTGAGCTACAAAACACGCCATCTGGTGTTACCCAAAAATTCTACAGATTGAATAAATATTAAGTCGAGTTATTTAGATTTTACACCCAAAGAAATGACGTAAAAGCGGGTGGACAACTGTGTCAGCTGTTATCGTACCAGGATTTTCGAGGTCTTATTTTATTATTATTATTTTATTGGCAGGTCAAGAATTGCCAACCTAAGTAACTTTAACATTGTTATAGTATAGTGTCCATGGGCGGATTTATAGGCGGGGCATGGGGATAGAATGACTTGAAATGTTTTATTCTAAACGATAGATTTTATTATAGTCATTGCCCCCAGGGTATCTCTCTTGCCTTTCCCCCCAGGGTATCTATCCTAAATCCACCCATGGCAGTGCTCCCCTCCAATTCAATCTATTCCGGATTTCAATACAAGATAGGCTTCAGCATGTACGTACAAGAAAAGCATAAAAGTGATCATTAAAAAGCAGACGTCCCCACAGTGTTGTCAGGTAGAGCTAAATTTCCGGGAAAATCTGGTCCACAAGAAAGGTAAAAGGGTAAAAAAAAATTGAAATTAGGAAACTTTGTTGATTTTTTTGGCAAATTTTGTTTCAATTTCTAGTAAGTTTTAAAGAAAACTTAAAATCCGAGAAATGTTTACAAAAATCGGGAAATTTTTCAGTATGTTGAGGGAAATTTTGCGACGTAAACCTGACAACACTGCTTGCACATCAAGTGAATAAAATTTATCTACGAACATGCATAAGAGAATTCGAACAGTTCTTTTACACGTTTCCACAATTCATGTGCAAGAAACAGACTTTTTCTGTAAATAATTTTAACCAACAATGCGCCTTTAAGATACATTATATTTTAACAATCATGAGATAGTTGCACTTCAACGGTTTCCTAGAAAATATAAAAATTATTTTAAAAGAAGATCACAGAAACCGATAAGTATATTTGTCATTATTATTATTATTATTATTTTTAAATGTTTACCATTGATCAAAATGAAAATTTACAAAAATAGAACTAATTGTCTTGTAAAAAATATTTTATTTCGATCCAAGATAGTATACCAAGATTTAATAGCCGAGTCTCGCTTCGAGCGCTGGCTTGTTTGTAGATCTCAAGTGGTATATTCCCATATATCAAAACAAATCGAATGTGATAGCTTAGCGGAGAAATGGACTTTCCTTGTATTTGTAAGAAACCTGATTGAAAATCTGTGATGAGTTATCCTATCTTGATAATTCCACTGGTTTCGTTCTAGGCAAATAGCGGGATGGCACCTTGAACTAAGACTTTTCCCATCTTTGCTTACAGGGATATAGTCATAACGAAATAGACTGGATCTATTAGAAGTGTTTATCTATTTTAGGAAATCAAATCACTTGCTCTTGGAGTAGTGAGTTGGAGCAACGTATCACAGGGTTTCAGCCAGGATTTTCAGGTTGGGGTGAAAATTGGGAGGGTGTAAGTTGAGTTTTGCACAGTTTCCATCAATTTTTCACCACAAAAAATTAAAAAGTTGGGGTGTTGTCGAGAATTTGGAGGGGTCAGCCCCAACAGGGGATCTGGCAGAATCCCTGCATACTTACCTGACTTTATTGTTCGAAGCGACTTACAAGTTTCATTAGCTTCCTAGGCAAAATAATTAAACGATAGATGTCAGGGCGTTCTTCTAGCATCATTCTAAAATTTGCTTGATTAATATTCACTCAGAATAACTCGCAATAAGACTATAAACTTTCGTATATTCCTGGTTATTTTAGTTTAATCCGAAGTATTCGATCTTTGCTTTTAATACGAGTACTATGATGGGTAGTTCAAAATGCTTCAAATACTTTTAAAGTTTGAAGTTTCTTTATTTGAGGAAAGTGTGTTTCACATATTGAATTAACAGATTATTTTATTTGGTTATTGTATTATTGCAAATGTATAAACTAATTTCTCAATTATCGATATTAATGCTAAAAAAATTAATGTAAGCAGCTATTTAGAGGCACCTTTTTTTTTACGTTATATTTTCTTGTAAATTGGCAATCTCTCTTCTTTGCAAAATCCCGATATTCGTATTTCCTTACTTTCTATCGTGCTATTCAGTAGCAAGAATTTATTGGATGATGTTCGAGATAAGGTGGCTTGCATAACGTAATATTTGTCGTTTGAACTGAAAAAAAAATAGTACTACTCTGATAATAGATATCAGAGTATCTACTCTGATAAAAATAGGAGCATCGTGATAAAGTTGCTGTGAATGAATTTATCAGCAGTGCCATTTAAATTCCAACTAATTTCCTTGGTTTCAGTTCTATTAGAAAGTACTTTATTAAAATAAAAAAAAAATCGCGATAAGCGAAACATACAATATTTTCTCCAAGATTACTCATTGAATATTGTAATACCAACCAAGGAAACTAAAGTTCTTTGTAGCAGATTCATCTTAATATGAAAAAAATACTCAAATATCAAAGTTTAAAGGTTTTTATCCGCCTGTTAACCAAGTGAAACAACAAACGTCGTTCAGTTAATCCCTCAAATTCATATCACCTTCCGAATTTCATGACAACATACCCCGAAATTTAATTGCTATGAAAAAAAACTATGACAAAATCTATTTACGCTCCTCGCAATATTGGTTTAACACTTACCCCAACTAAAAGTTTTAGCGAACATTTTACAGCTGCTTTGTTTGCTGAAGTCTAACACAGACCACGTTATAATTAAGGAACTGCATTAGACTACTCGAGGCAGTTGGCAACTAAATACCAGACTAAAAATATTTTTTGTAGTTTGCAACCAGTTTCTGATTGATGTCCCTTGAATATTTTGATCACTATGTTAATAGTCACCCACCACCCGACCGCATCTTCTGAACGTAGATTTAAGGCATTCGTAATTTTGATTTGTCCGCCAACTCGAGTAGATTACCTCAGTGAAAGTAGGCAGAGAGAAACTGACTTCAGATTTAAAACCAGTACCAATCCGCTTTCAATCTGGTGACACTACAACCTTACATTACGGCAATTTTATATTATTTGCACTTCTGCTGATTTGAACATATCTCAATTGGATTTATCACCATTTTCCTTCACCGTCATTTCCGATGTCTATAACAATATAACACTTTCCACTAAAACCTGTATTGACGATAAATTTCTACTATACACACTTTAGTACTGTATATCATCCGAGATAATAACTAGATGGTTTCAAATTTTGAGCGTCACTACAATTTTGATAATAAATACAGGATCGTTTATTTTTAAACTCTGCTGGTGTGCTTCATAGGGCCAGACTAAAATAAAACTCTAAAATGTTCAAAATACTTTTGAAGGCAAAAAAGAATAACACTTTAAAAGGTCAAAAAATACGGGATGTCTAGAAATGACGGCGATTATAAACTCTGCTCAAATAAATGTAATGGGTGCAATGTTGAATGTGAGGTACTAATCCGCTATGTTTACCAGGTGCGTAAATATAAAACCGGAATTTATGTACAGAAAAGACACAGTGATTGGATGACAATGCTAAGAACTATTTTATTCGAAGAATTGGACATCGCCAGCTATACATTTCTGCCATCGTACCGGCAATGTGTAGATGCCAGACCAGAGAAACTGTGCCTCTTGCGCTGCAACCAGTCATCAAGCCATTTGCGTACATTTTCGTAAGATGTGAAGCGATGGTCATCAAGTGCGTGTCCCATGGATGAAAATGAGTGAAAATCGGAAGGCACCAAGTCTGGTGAGTAAGTCGCATGCGGAGAGATTTCCCAGTCAAACGACGCAATCGTTTATTGACCGGTTTTGCTGTGTTTGAGGGTGCATTATCGTGAAGTACAAACACTTTATGTTATCTTTGGTCCTATTCTGGATGTTTTACACGCAAAGCTTGATCCAAATCGATCATTTGTTGTCGATAACGTTGGGTATTAACGGTTTCGCCAAGTTTCATCAGTTCATAATAGATCACTCCCTTCTGATAACACCAAACACAAAGCATTGTCTTCCGTCGTTAGCGATTTGGTCTTGCAGTCGATGATCATGGGTTCTGGAATTACCCATGATCTTTTACGCTTAGGATTCTCGAAATAGATC
>JAGDQP010021507.1:0-31654 GCA_022664845.1 Lepisma saccharinum
TTTTTTTGTTCACATCTACACATCTGTAACATTAACTTGCATATCCTAAGGAAGTGAAGTAGACAAATCTTTATAACTAATTCTTTGAGTTTTGTTCACAGAATGAAGAATGTATGTTTCATTCCTGGCAGTTAGTTTCCTTAGTTGACCAGAACGAATCCCCAATAATTGTTCTGTTTTATGTCTTTATTATGGATCCAACGGTAGAACATGGCTTTCAAACAAGTTTGGCTATGTCTCAGTACCCTTTACCTTCCGCACATAATTTGAAATTAAAGTGAGTGGTTCCAATGTTGTTCAACTCACTTTGTACCCCATGCTGCCTGCTTCTTTATGCATGACACGGTGTGGATTGGTTCAATACACCACGCAGAGTGTTTTTGTACACAATAGGGTACCTAAAACATTTCTTTCCAGAGTAGTATGGGGTTGTTCAAATACATTTTTGCAATGAATTTACGTAGTTGTCACTCTTTCGTTGCCTGTTACCTTACAGGTGTGTCGAGTAGTAATTATTTCTTAGCATTCTATCTAACGTATCCAAATTATCAAAAAAGGGCAAGAGATTTCGAAATAGGCCACGTTTTGCGTGTGATAAGTCTGTTTTTCCTCTTTGTTCAACTTGTCCAGTTATTTCTCTCTCTCTCTCTCTCTCTCTCTCTCTCTCTCACACACACACACACACACACACACTCACTGTAGGTGAGACAAAAGCTTCTTGAACCATGCCTGTCTAGATACAGAACAGAGAATTAAAAGAAGAAAAACAATATTTGTTCAATCAAGCTGTAGCGCGGCGGAAGGGTGAGTCGGACAGCAAGAGAATCACATTTGGAAAAGCTGAATAACTCCACTGCATAGACTAACAACAGTTTCTGTTATTTCCTAAGTTTATTTTGTAGTAACAGCGTAAACTTTGTTCGTATTAGTTAGAACATAATATGCTTGAATGAATTTTTTTAACGTTATACAAACATAGTTAAATTCTGTAACAGCTGGGCTTGGGGAAGACTTCATAATGACTATATGTACGTACATTATTATATATATGTGTGTGTGTGTGTGTTTTTTTTTTTTTAAGAATATACTATATTTGGCAAAATCTGAATTGAATTTGTATGATATGTGCTTTCTTAGACTTATCTGAAAAAAAAAAAAATCTGAATGGGCCCCCCCAAAGTTACACAGAAATCGGCGCCCTTGTCTCATAGATCACTTTTTGAATTATTTATGGAATGAGTGGTATGAAAACTGTCCAAAGGATAGTTGCACTTAGACATGGATCACAACTATAGGGCAATTCCATCGTCACGGGTGGGACAGTTCAACTACATTTTCGTTGCTTTAACATTGAATAGATAATTCACTGTAAATGATTTTGACGTGGTTTTCATTGCACGCCTAGAATTAACTTGCAGGTGTTGATATCAAGTGGCAGAATTTTATTAACGAAACTAAGAGCTGAAGTATTGAAAAATAAAAACATGTCACGGGTGGGACAAAAAAAGGAACATAATCATTCTACAACATGAATAGTGACTAAAACTCTGCGAATTTAAAATTGATAACGAAATGGTGGTTTTATTTTCAAGTTCAATAAGAATTAAAAGTCTTATGTAATATAGGTAGTATCGGAAAGTCATTCCCTAATCAATTTAAACTGTCATTTTCAGTGTCACGGGTGGGACAGCATTTTGTCACGGGTGGGACTAAGTTCGAATTTCACACGAACAGTTCTATGGTAAACAAGGAAAATAAACAATCATTCGCTCTTATTTTCTTTATTATCTCATATACTGCCTCCTAGAAGTACAGTGTGTTTATACACATGTTATTAAAGTTCCACAAATGAAAATAACTCTAAACTCAATTCCACAAACGGAAACAACAGTCTTTACAAATAATATCAAACAAAAATCCGTCAATAGTCTAAAATGGTAAAATAAATTTTCATCTTTCATCTATGGAATTTCAAGAACATCTACAGAGGATGGAAATTCGTATATTAAGAGGGAGAGGGAGTTGGCTACAGCGGCCTGCAAATATACATCCAATTTAACATGGGTTTTCACACACTTCTAGGAATATCGAAATTGCATGTGGTTCTTTCGAAAAAAAATGACTCAAAAGTCCCTTCAACATATTTCGTGGAATTATGAAGGTACTTAAGTGAAAGCTATGCGTGCTATTTTCTGTTTAGAAATAAGGATTATTATAATGGAAAGTTCCATAAGAAAGTTGTGACAAGGGCTAAAAATATCCTTTATTTCTAAGAAAACATATGTCGTGTAGCCTTCAGTTAATTACTTTTATTATGCCATGTATTATGTTTAAGGGGCTATTGAGTCATGTTTTTCGAAGTAAGCACATAAAACCATGATATTAGTACAAGTGTTTGAAATCCATGTTACACTGAACCCTTATTTTGTAGGCGCTGCAGTAGCCAAGTCGCTCTCCCTCTTAACACTTCCTTTTTGATATCTCGAAAGAAAGGTGTGGGTAAATTACTAACAACTTGATCCAGTCTTATGTAACTTCTGTCACTTTTCTCTGTTTTGAATAGTTTATAATTTGTATCAACAATTTTTAAACATATTACACGGATATCATTGTTCATATCTTCTTCGCCTTGAGCTTTGGCCAAATACTCGTAGGAGACTGTTTCCTTCCTGCATTTTTTGATGACCTCTAGTAGAAATGACCCTGCGTGTATGTCTGTAGCACTGATGTTTCTTCCATCCTTCTTGCAAAAATAGGAGTACCAGCTTCAGTATCTTCGCTATCCTCGCTGGATGTCGAGTATATGTCCTGGATATCCAGTTTGAAGGCTTCGTAGTTAATAATTTGTGAATGAGCACTTGGCCCCATAAGAAGCTTTCTCTACTGCTTCTTTTGAAGACATGATTGGATTCAGTTGGTCTAAATTTTAATAATTGTTGCCATAGTTTTACCAATATTTCTTTACTTTCTTCTATTTCCAAGGACGAAAGACTTCTACGTTTTTTAATGATAATTTAGCGGCCACAACAAAGTCTTCAGCGTTCTGAACCAGCATCTTGCGTTGTTTCACTGTGGTCCACACAGCCCGCTTTACAAGACCTCCAATGCCGTCAACGGCTCCTTTGCCGTGAGAAGTGGCAAAATATACCATTCTCCGATAGCTCCAAAATCTCCAGGCATATAACAAATATTAACTAGAATAAATCGGTTTCTAAATTGGGCTGCACATCCATCAGACCGTAAATCTGGAAATTCTTGCCATAGTGCATCTATAATTATTTTCAGACAGGTGATGACAGTAAACCTGTCGTGGATACTTTCATCGCCAATAACGGCAAATGTTCGTACAACTTGGTTAGACAACCGAGCACAAGCTGTGAATACAGATATTTGGGACTGTCTCCAATGAGCGCATTGATTTTCATCTTGAGTGACTACGGAGTAATTTTCTGCATACTGAATTTGAAGGACAGTTTGATCATTCGATAAAGTTGTTTTCGTGTCATTAAATGCCTTTTCTTGAATTCTTTTCATATGTGCTTGGATAATAATGATAGTAATTATACAAGTTCTCTTATTGCATCACCAACGGACCCCCAGCATTTCAACTAACGTAGCTCGACCATTTACTTCTTCGGTTCATTTTTTCATTGTATAGTTCGACAGTGTCTTCCATAAAAATAAAGAATAGACAGTGTATTCCAGAGTCTCCATTATCTCTTTTTCGTTCCTTTCGTAGATAAGCCTCATATTTTACGCTATCTTCTCTTAACTTCGAACGGAACATCCTCATTCTTTTACCTGATGTTGTTTTTCTTATTCAACAAAGAAAAATATAAAACATATTTGTAAGAAACGAATTCATTTTGTTTATTTTGCATGTAAGAACATAAAAGAGCCTTGCATTATTTACATTCTTGAAAATAATCTCATACTGCTTGCAGCGTTTGTAATAATTTACAGATCAAAGGTTACATGAGTATAGATGTAGCTGGACTGTCACGGGTGGGACAGTTAGAAATAATTAAATATACCCAAAATGATTTTGTTTTCTGTATTAAAATTTTCACAATGAAAACCTAACATAATATGGCTTACTTTTACTAGTAATCAAAATTAATCTGAAAATGTATATCAATTGATATCAAACTTAATCTGAAATGCGACCAAGGTAAACTCTTTGATGTTTTCTGTCACGGGTGGGACACGAAGGCAGGTTGGACATAAACTTGAAGGGAAAGCGTAATAACTTAACTTTTCATGAAAGTTTCAACTAGAGTTGCATTATAAGACTTGAAGCTTCTCTGACACACGTGTATGCTATCCTAACAAAATAACATAGCCAAATGCAGTATTGCCAAGTTAGATACAAATTAACCTCCATGAAAGAATCAAGTCGTGACCAATGTTACAGACCCTATAAAATTCAATTTAAATAAAATTTAAAAAATCTACTTCCAGATTCACATCATTCAATGTTTTTTCTACCATTTACATAACATAATAATCTACTTAGACAGTTTTTTAAATTTAGTGTTGAGGTTTACCTTACAGTGGAATTGCCCTGAAGCTCTAGGTGAACCAGTTGTAATTTAGCAGTGCCTTATATTAGTTGTCGACACAAAAATTAACATGGATAGTTTGTAATTTACGCTACTTGGAATTAAACATAATTTGAGCGGTCTATATTTATTTTTAAGATGAAATGAGGCGTGGTACAAAAATGTTGAAATTTGATTGGATCGGAACTAAGAAGATTTGAGCTGAAGTACTGTGAAAATTTAATACATACTTTTTATTAGTTGTGAAAGACTCTATTTTGTAGTCAGGAAATTGCAAATTTGGGCAGAAGTCCTTGGAATGCCAAGAATTTTAGCGAAGAAATTAGGAAACATACTTTTTAAATATTCTTATACACTTGTTGCTAATTCATTCCAAATGTTTGCTTCTTTGAAGACAATGAAATTCTTCAGGGGAACACTTTAAATTTTAAAATATTAATCATTTCCACTAGTATGAGGCACAACACATTATTAAATTATAATAGGCACCCCCCAAAACTGAAAATACGCACAGAATTCCTGCTTATTTTATATTACTTTGAAATAAGACCTATATGTAGATACTGACAAGGGACACCCGCAAACTCGGACAGGAGAAACCGGATGAAAGTTTCTACAGGAACTAATTGCACGTCGTTGAATCCAGTGGTGATAGTCGTTTTCATGTAAAATCGCGCAGTCAAGCAGTAACGGCGCCAGCTCATGGATGATAGGCCAATGTACTAGAGAAGAGCTGAGAAGAAACGGGAAAATTGAAATGCTGAAGGTAGTAAATATGATTAATGATTGAGTCTACAATATGTAGAAGCACATTTGAATGCCGTATGTGAATCACAGTGTTGCCAACTCAGTGAAAAGAATGTGTGAAAATAGGAAAGGAAGAAAGTGTCAAAAGAATGCGAAATAGTGGAATACATAAGGAACCCGACACATTGGTCGGGAATTATGTTCTGTTATGTTATAAAACAGTGTTGCTAACTGCATAAAGGATAAAAGAGGTAATAAACGTACGTTAGAAGCAATAACAAAGACCTACAATCAAACAAGATAAGCGGGAGTGAATCAGCAGGCACAGAACGAAAGAGTTGTGTTACACATTGCCATGTAATACGCTGCGTCTGGTGACAGGCGCCATGTGACAGTGGTTTTGGGAACTCTAGCACAAAACACTACAGGCGCGTGCGTGGTGTACTAGCAGATGGATCTCGTCTCCTGTAGAGTGTGTTTGTGTGCAATAGTGTTAGCAGTATAGAGTGGTACAATGGGATGCATTCATCCCATGAGCGTCGTAAAGATACTAGAATCAAAGTTACGACGTGTCAAATGTGGAAAGTGCCCCGGAGTGGAAGATACACAGTTCGCGAGTGTGTTGTATGAAAGAATAATGCAGAAATACAATGGTGCGGACACAGAAATAGGGAAGAGACGTTGGAGAGATGGCGGGATTGGTAAGAACAGGAACAGCTCGTACTCGACGTTGGCCTCTCGACGAGTACAGGACCTGCATCACCACAACAATTGGAACAGGACAGCGCAACGAAAAGTGAGTATGAACAATCACCACCGCCAAAGCGTAGGCCAATGTGATTGAATGTATCCCTGACGCCACATTGGTGAAGATATACGAAGACTACTATTACGATGGCTTCAACTCCTACAGTAAACTGCAGAGACGATATAATTGCATTAAAAGTAGATCCAATTGCAAAGTAATTTTGGATTACATCAGTAAACAACGACAAGATGCGCTCTTCAAGGGCAACAGACAGTCAAAATTAAAAAGTATAAAACAGTACGTAATGTCACAGCTCGATAGGGCAAGGGAATATGGTTCATCCGTCAACTACTGGCGCATTCAAATGTGGGCCCAGGAAGCAGCGAGGCGTGTCGGACTTGACAATTTCAAAGCCTCTATGACATTCATCGCCAAACTGTAGGCTGCATTCGGCATTGCTGCGCAACACATTACTATGTTCGTCACACGTAGAGATAACAGAGTATTTGTCAGACTGCACGACAGTTTGTTGAACACGTCAATAACTATATTACGTAAGAGACTTTGGTGCAAGACAATGTGTGGAACAGTGATCAAAGTCAGTTTTATTATGAGGTGTGTTCATCGTCTACACTATCTCACAGAGGTGAAAAACAAACACTTTGCATGCTGAAGTCTGTGTATAGCTCTACCCACAGTTATACAATTTATGTGGCTATCTCAATGGGTGGCACATTAGCCAAGAAGCTCTACCTGTTTTCAAGAGCTACAAGGCAGATTCGGCCCCCACATTGCCAAGAAACTTGCAGAAATATGCCCTCGTAACATTTACGAGAAGGCAAGTAAAAGTGGCAAAGTGACGAAAGTACATTTGAAAAGTTTTCTCACGGCTGTCCTTGGTGAATATATCGGTGGTGATAAGTGCTTGTTGTTGTGTGATTCGTGGTCTGGACATACAGATCGTTCACTGTTACAAGAGTGTTTCCCAAACAAAGATGTTTCGTTGAAGGTAATGCCACCCAAGAAAACGAAATATTGTCAACCTCTGGATGTTTGGTTCTTTCGGCAATACAAGCTCTATTTCCGACGGATCGTTGATTACGTACGGCCCCAATGTGAGAAACCTCAGGTGAATTTACACGATCGTTATTACATTATCAAGCTGCAATCTGATCTACAATCAACTTTTCGCACGGGTGTACAAGCCTATGTTGCAGTATACTTGGCAAAAGGCCGGGTACGACATAGGTTCAGTCATATTGTCATTTGAAAATGCCATTAGTGTGGCATTTGACATAGGATTGTTACCATGCAGAGATGATGCTGATTGAGTCCGTAGCGATGGTGCGCATACTATACACTGTCTCTGTGCTTTGACCACTTCCTTGTCAACCCACATCTGCACTTTGAGAATTAACTGGTTCGTGCACACTTTCCGGTCACTGTAGCAGCCTAATGTATTTTCAAGTTCTTCCGTTTTGTATAATTTTATTGGTATCACTGTTGTCGCTTCGCCGGTTGCGTGTTTCTTTTGGTCCTGATAATAATGAGTTATTATCTCGGTACTGTTCTGTTACTCTATGTCCGTACACAATGAACACTGTTTTATAACATAACAGAACATAATTCCCGACCAATGTGTCGGATTCCTTATGTATTCCACTACATCGCATTCTTTTGACACTTTCTTCCTTTCCTATTTTCACACATTCTTTTCACTGAGTTGGCAACACTGTGATTCACATACGGCATTCAAATGTGCTTCTACATATTGTAGACTCAATCTTAATCATATTTACTACCTTCAGCATTTCAATTTTCCCGTTTCTTCTCAGCTCTTCTCTAGTACATTGGTCTATCATCCATGAGCTGGCGCCGTTACTGCTTGACTGCGTGATTTTACATGAAAACGACTATCACCACTGGATTCAACGACGTGCAATTCGTTCCTGTAGAAACTTTCATCCGGTTTCTCCTGTCCGAGTTCGCGGGTGTCCCTTGTGAGTGTAATTTTTTTTTTCAAATAATTATAAATGATCGACTCATTGAAGGTTGCCAACTAGAGCGAACAATTGCGAAATTAGGTGAGCTTGTTAATTATATATCTTTGCATTTTTAAATTTACGTATATTTTACATTCACGGCGGTCTTTATTATTTTCTTGACTAGAAATCAAACATGACAGTAGTGATGAGAATTGAATTTTTAGTCTATTTCGTAAATAATATCCGATTTGTGAATATGGTGCTGGATCATTGTAGACTTCACTTAAAAATAGGACGAGTAAAAAGTTGAATTATAGCTTGCTACTGTAATTCTATTCATTTACGGTCTTTAGACATCTTAGACTTAGGTCGAGATCGGGGTAGATCAATAAAAATCTGAATTATAACTTGGTACCGAAATTTTATTTATTTATGGCCTTTAGGCATCTTAGACTCTGGCCGAGATGGGGTAAGATAGTATAAAGTGGAATTATGACTTATCAAAAGTACTATTTATTTATGGCCTTTTGGCATCATAGGGTCAGATCGTAGGGATTGTTTAAAATGATCACGATTTTTCACAATGCTTATTAGTGCCGGATTGAAGAAATATAATATTTGTTCATAAGAAAGCTTACATGATCCAACCTAAGATTAAACCAAATTATGAGAGAACCTCTATTTGAAGTGTGGAGTATAGTCTTTTACATTTTTGTTGGAATATCAAGTTTTAAATAGCATCGTATGCTTGTTGTACATTTGTTGTACTTTACCTACCAGGGTGAAATAATATGACTATAAATGATGCGACCCAAGTTGAAATCCCGGCCAGGACGCTGAAGATTTTATTGCAGTGTATCGTAATGTTCCTTTAGGAACACCCTGTTGTTTGTGGAAATATAGGTAGAGACAAAGATACACGGGGTATGAGTTTTGCCCATCACCAGTTTTATTATAAATAATATGTTCTTTAGATTAATAAAAAGAGTCTCCCGTACCAAAGTAATTATACAAACTGAAAAGTTATAACTTTTCTGGCTTCTTCTTCTTGGGTGTAGGCCTCGCAGAAGAGAGAAGGATTTGGTATAGCACCAGTCCGCAGCAACTGAGTGCAGGAAGGAAGGTACCAGTCCGTCAGCAACTGAGTACCGGATTTTGTGTCAGTCCGCAGTAACTGAACACAGGTTCAATTAGGTAGCCCACCTGTCCGACAGCAACAGAGTGAGCAGGATAGGAAACCCTCCAGTCCGACAGCAACTGAGAGAGCGGTTTTAGGAAGCACACCAGTCCGACAGCAACTGAGTGTACAGGTCTTAACAGGGTCTTCTACTTCTCTCAGCGCTAGAAAGTTTACTATTGGTGCTTATGGACAGAAAATTGCTACCGAATATCTTCATTTTTTAAGGAACTGGATATCTTTAATAAAAAAGAAAAATTTTGGAGTATTATAAGAGTATGCACGGGTTGAAATACTTAGAACGTACATTTGTCTCCTAGTTTTTCAGAAATAAATTATTAAAAAATAAATAAAAAAAAAATTTCTCCAAATTACAATATGTCTAACTTTGCAACCAATTACGCTAGAAAGACCAACTTTTTTTGTTTTATTTCTTGTGAAGAAACTATTCTAATAATTTTAATTGCAAACATATTCGATACACCAATAAAAAATAACATTTTTATATAGCTATTCTAGTCCACCTCTAAAAGGTTTGATGATGGTAAGCCACGCCCCACCCTAGGCCTGGCAGTGGAAGGGGTGGGAAGTTGGAGAAGCGAATGTCTGAATAAGTATGTGTATACCGCTTGAATGAAACACGTTTTCGACAGGTTTCTGGGAATCCCTTTCGAAAAATTGCTAATTCTATAGAGTTTGTGTCCTTCCTCAATGGTTCCATGCTAAGAGGGTGGAGGTGGTGAGTGGAGGAAGATTTGCCCCCCTCCAGCCTCTGCTTCCCCATGGAAGTTATTATTCTAGCATAATGCAATATATTATTTCGACTTTCCTGATCGTGTATTGTCTTCACTTATTCTATACCTCTACTGTATTTTTTGTACTATTGATCACATAAAGCAGATTTGTGTAGTACTTAATTATCTCTAGGCAGTTCGGGTTCCCAAAAGTAATTCTAATACAGAATACTATTTATAAACTTTTATTCCCTCTGTTGTACACTATCGTTCGTAAGTTTTTCTTAAAATACGGTCTTTGACCCAATTAAATATTTATTTGTTGGTAAAAACGATGTATTATTTAGTCCCATATCAGTTTTGGGGGCCCGTACAACGGACAGGGCCCCGAAAAACAATACTGTTCAGTGTTACTTAGTTATTTTACCGATCTTGCACAATTGTATCTTCTTTTTTCTCATGATTTCGTATAAATTACAAGCCTGTGACTTTTGTGAACTCCGGGCCTATTGTTTTAATCGGAATATTATATTTTATTAGTTGATTGCCCCCCCTTCCCGCGCGGTTGGGCTAGCGGGCTCCTTATCGCCGCCACTGAATTGAAGACAATACTAAACAATTTACTTCCCTACACAAATGACCTATATATAGTAACATGTTGAAAATGCAGCGATACGTCAGTCACTGCAGCGACCGAAAATCGAATCCGAGCCCCCCAGTTGAATGCCAGCTGACCGATGTCCTATCATTAAATTATCGTCCCAACGATTCTGCATATTTGATATTCCTCTGACATCAGCTGAAGCATTCAATCATTGCTGATATACAGTGCCAAGTCACTCCCCTCTATGCGAAGATTTTAATTGAAAAGTCACTCCCCCCTGTGAAGATCTTAATTGAGAAATCTTTCTGGAATCCCAAGTCAAAGGAATATCCAATTTGTAAGAGAAATCGGTCGTTGTGGCGACAGTTCAATGGCAGATCACCGATGGCATGCAACGTGCAACTGGAGGACCCGGCTTCGATTCCCAGTCCTCTATTAACCTTATACTTTTCTTTCTGCATTTTTATTAACCAATAGTTTGTTTTCCAAAATCTGCATTGAAACAGAGTATGAATGCTCAGCTTAACATATCAGACACAACCATGATTTTTTCCTCAGTCGAACAGGCAAATGCTTGGAACGGTTCCTTTCAATTAGATCCTGGCCGACTACTCGCCACATCCTTTATCCATATCCTATCCCGGACTAAACCAAAGATGCCTAAAGGCCACCCCATGAGGAAAGCTCGGCGGGCCGCCGGAGGCCCGCCGATTTTTCCTCATGGGCATAAATGACAATTCACATTCAACAAACGGCCAGTAGCAAATGCCAACTTTCCCACTTACGATACTTTATGACAGTTCTCAAACTGTAAATTATACTGCTACTGGAACCGAACAAACGTGAAAAGATTAATTTTATAACATCTCATGTTGTTTGTCTCCGCTGGTTTTCCCATATGGGGTATTCCACAGGTTCTGGTTTTGGCAGATGTTTTACGGCCGGATGCCCTTCCTTACACTAACTCACATCAGCAATTCAGTTACAGGCAATCGAAACGTTACTATGAAATGAAGCTCTCACCGGGAATCGAACCCGGGACCCCTTGCCCCGAAGGCGAGTGCTTGTAACCACATGGCTACGTAGGAGCTCTTTGTAACATATCATAATAATCGAATAAAATAATGACATGAACTCTTGACTTTTTTTGCTAGTATGGTCAGCGGTTGACAAATTATTCGAGAATCAAGGAGCAATTCTCCTCTTTTCCTTTTACGCTTTTCAACTCGCAATTTCTACATCCTATTTTCACTAGTCGAATTGTCGGAAAAGTGTGGGGCAGCTGCTATCACCCCTAATCGCCGTCAATGGTCCAGTATATATATATATATTCATATCTGGTAGTTAACAAAATTCGACCAATCACAGCGCTTAAACAGTTTACTTTTGGGAAAGGAACGATCTCTGCAACGTGATTGGCTGAAGGAGAAGAACGGTTCTGTGGATAGATTTTTAGTCGGTATAGACTCTCAGGATAAGAATACAAGACACAAACATAAGTATATCCTACTAGGACTCTCTGCTTCATACCGTAAATATTTATTTTATTTTATTTAACTTAAGAGTTGGAGTTACTGGTCTTCCACTAGGGGCCCCCCCCCCCCCCCCCCAGGTGGCGGATAGGGGAATGTCGACCAGATATGGTGGGTAGCGGAAATATTCCGGGGCGGACTAAAACCAGTACGGCTCCCTTGCAGTTAGTAGAGGGATCTACAAAGGCTAGGGGTAGATAACCCCGAAAAAAATATCATGGTGAGGGGAAGAAGCATCACCATGACCACTCTGAGGCTGAAGATGAATGACATCGGCAAGGCTCAGAGATGGACAGAGGACGACATCTTGAATGTCTACCTTTACTGCGAGGTCGTAGAGCTGACAACTCTACACCGCTAAAACATGTCAAGAAATAGTAACAGATGGTTCATGGATTCTCCTGGGGTAAAATATTCCGGAGGTACCTAGTCCCTCATTCGGATCTCCGGGCTGGGACTGCTTCAGGGGACTCCAAGAACAGGATTAAGAAAGACCTTAGAATAGGAACGTACGAACATTATATCAAACGGGCGCTCTTCAGGTGGCTGTACGCGAGACCGAGAAGTACGAGCTAGACAAGAAGTCGGTGGGTCAAGATACCATCCCACAGGGCAAGTACACTTTCTACTACGGGGAAACACAGTCTCACGATTTCGGAACAGAATTCCTCATTAAGAACAGTATCCTTCAGGAGATTCAGAATATAGAGTTCCAAGAGCTCTGAAATCTTCATTGTCTATAAATCTGTCCATACGTATATATACAGTATATCTGATCTTCCACCAGAGAGATTGGGCTTGCAATGTTTATATCAACTCGCGCACGAGCATTACTCATCTCCATTTGCAAATCTGTAACTCCGCTAAAACTCAAATATCAAAGTTGAAATTTCCACCGTATATTCTACTTATATTTTCGTAACACGTAAAACAATTACATTTTTATCTGGTACTCCACCAGAGATATAGGGCAATTATTCATAAAATACGAAAATCAAGGAAACATTTATCGGCCTTCATATTATATATACCTTCAATACACTTCAAGATGTAAAATCAAGTGCTAATTCGTATAGACCTATTTCTATTATTTCTGCCCTGTTTAAAATGTATAAAATAATAATTATTACAGATAGAATTAAAAAAAAACCTTCCCATTTCTATCTCTCTCCCAGCATAGTGTGGTCCCGTGTGCCTGCTGTGAAACAAACTTAGTTATCGTATTATTTCAGGCCACGCATGCTTTAGAAAGTAGAAAAGAACTTGACGTCGTATACCTAGTCTTTTGTAACCGTTAAGCACAAACTTCTAATGCATATGCCTGCCTCCAGATTAGTTTATAAAGACCTCTTCTTCAGCTTCTACAATCATACTGGACAAGCACGAACAACGTGTCCTCATCCCTGGAAACACATCCAAGTGGTTCCAAATGATCTCAGGTGTTCCTCAAGGAAGCTCTTTAGGTCCTGTTTTATTTTCCCTCTACACTGATGACTTGTGTGAAACCACATAAATCATACTCCGTACTTATCTACGCTGATGACTGCAAATTTTTTAAGACCATTAGTACTATAGAGGACACTTTCACTCTTCAAACCACTATAAATTCCGTCGAAAAGTGGTGTGATAATTGGTTACTAAAAGTCAATCCTTGCATAACTGCTGCAATCCCCTTAACATTTAAAACTCATAACAAAATGTACATTATCGTCAGCTAATATGCCGTGGGTAAACCATTACAAGGACCTTGATATCATATTTGATGAAAAGCTCAATTTTACTCCGCATAGTGAATATGTAACTTCTAAAGCATTCAAATTTCTTGGCCTTCTATACAGATATTAAAAATTTCAGAGCTCTTCGATCATATTTTCTCACTTGTGTACTTTCTAATATTGAATACAGTTCATCAATCTGGACTATGGCTTGGGAAGCTAACTTAGCTAAATTGAACGAAGTCCAAAATGTTTTTATTCGTATCGTACGACATAGAATACCTAACCTTCGACACACACAAACACGAAGATGACGACCCAAAGACTTTAAATCCCTTTATAAAATAATGCGGGGCACATTCAGGACCAACGATCTTTTTCCGCTTTTTAATCTATTCATATTTTCTACTTCCTGAAACAGATTGATTTTGTTTCAGAGATCTTTTATGTACAGACTGCCACAGTCAATCTTCCATCGCCACCTGATTTTTCCCTGAACAAAAGCAAGTTTTCATTGTCTTGTTTTATATTATTTGTTATTTTATTGTTGTATATTACTTTGTTATAAGAACGGTGTAAGATGGTGTTCGCTGTATCCCTGCTGTTTTCTTATAAATAAATAAATATGTAAGTGTACAAAAAGGCAATTTTGACATTCAAGCCCTTCCGTGCGAAACATCATCCTGAAGACCGATTTTTTTCCCTATTCAGGCAATCACATTTAGATACCATTTTGACCAGTTTGATTACGTTTTAGACTTTTCATGCAGAGGACTAAAATTATTAAACAACCTTTAAAGTATTTTTGTTTGAATGTCCTGTGATAAACCAGTCTACAGATATTACATTTTCCATAAACGCCTGCAAACATAAATTTTGACATGCAGCGGAATACAAAAATGGCCATTAATCAATCAGGGGGGTGGGGGTGTAAAAAGTATTTTTTTTAAAATACCAGTTTTGAATTATTCACATAATAGGGATATAAATATTAAAAAATAAACATTTTTGAAACAAGTCAAGCAACCAAATTAATTATGTCTGGATCACTTCAACTGGATTAGCCCTGAGGCAAGTGCCCAGAACCAGACAAAACATCTATAATGAATTGTTAACCTCTGTTGTTGTTTGCCACTGGGTCTAACATTAGTGTTGCCATTATATTTTGTAGGTAACTTGAACTAAATACGTTCTAACTTCAGTATCTCGACAGTATTGTTACTCTACCTACAGTACACCGATTACTGATTAAAGGTTGGGCAATAACATAAATTTAAAAAATACTTCCAATATATCTCACAATTATTTCTATAATTAGAAATTGAATGCCAAGAACGATCTTCTATCTACCAATGATTTAAAGAAAAAGCTATCATTTATAAACACATTTATTTATTTGCATACAAAATGCAGAAAAGTGAATACATTTTATTAATGTAATATAAGTGCATATATGTCAAAAATAAACAACTGAATATTTAAACATTGATAAAACTTAGTTAACATTAACAACGAATAAAGTGCGAAAATAACATAAAAAACTGGTATCAGATTTTCAGTAAATCGTAAGGATATGAAATCTGCACTGAGTACTTCAAGTATGTTCGGAAAAAACAAAAACTAGGTTATGAACATGCCCGAAGAATTGATCACAGAGACTACAACAATCAGTGCGAGCATATTGTATAGACGTTTTCCTTGTGGTGAGGGAAAGGTAGAGTAAAGGTAAAGTAATCAGACAATAACTATAGTCCTGTTGCTGAAAAAGAATAACAATACTAACATACATTTAAATATCAGTTGGGTATCGGAGTTGAGAATTCCTGTTGTAAGTATTAATGAAATATACCTGTTCATTCAGTTATTTATTTACGTAGGGGAAAAAATAATAAAAAGGAGAAAGGATACCTTTCTATCATGACTTTACTACACACACATTGTTACACAGATTAAATGATAAATTATGGTAAAAAGAAACTTCTACTGATAAAGCATGCTCAGGCAATATATATAACGGTAACGAAAAGCAGCTAGGCTGAAACATTGAACGAAAGGAAACAATGTCGCCTGGTCATGAAGGTGAGCCACTTAATAAAGTAGCAGAAGAAAATAAAACAGTGACGGACGAGAGGAGTGAGACAAGTAAGCGGGAGTCCTAAAGTGACTTCCTAACGGAGAACTGAGAATTAGGAACAGGGCTATAATAAGAAGGAGTGAAAGGATAAATAATTTAAAATAAAGCAAGTTAAACGAAATAAAAACTCTGGAAATAAAGATCAAGCTAGGAAAAAGACGAATAGAAAATGCCGATGTACGGGATGTTACATGCAGTTTGGAACTGGTTCTTGATTATTGGAAAGGATATATATGTATAGGTCTGGCCATCTTTTCTTAATTGGCAGATTCAGATGTAAGAATTTTCAGGATAATGACACGCAAGATTTCGTCAATTAATTGCTAAGCTTCTATCATGTACTGTACACGTAAGTAATATAGTTTTCTACCTTAGTTTATCAAAGTAGGGGGAACCTCTAAAGCTCGGTTTACTTCCAGTCTTGCGTGCATGTGTCGTCCTTTCTCTCTCTTCTTAATGACCTAACTATATGACGAAATATCATATATGTAAATGTCTGTGAGAAAAATGACGTAATTGCACGGCATGCTACTTTTAAATAATATTTACTACACGTTTCAACGACTAAGTAAAATATGTGTGGAAAGCTGATAGTGCTATTAATCAAAGTAGCCTTTTATTTACATTTCTATCAGTCTCTGGATACAGCCTCGAAGTTAGGGTATCATTAATATAACGTTAACTGTACTCATTGTTGAAATTGCAAGCAGGCTAAAACAATCTGTAAAATTTATCTTTTAACTGCATCACTTGATAGAAAACGGAAACTGAGAGGGGTAAACTGTCTACTGTTTAACCTTGATTAATATTTTTTTGGAACCTTATATCAAATGTAACGAATAGAAATATGCATAAGACAATTAGTTCTGATGGTTCTATTCTAGGTCTTGTACTTCATGTGGGTTAAACTTTCCCTTCTTCAAATATTGTGGTAATTATTCAGTAAATTGTATACGTGTATTAAAGATTTTCCATTTTTAAAAACAATGAAAAAACTACAGTGTTGTATCGGCATTACGCGAAGGAGTTATATGCAGTATAATTACTTTCGTGTACAACTCCTCTCTGAGATTTGTAATAAGATCCTGCTCAACGTTTCGGTCTTATTCTTAAGTCATTGACTGGAGCTACCTAAAGGAAGAGGTAGAAGATAGGAAAGTTCGAATAAGAAATAAATCTGCCCTGCCTGAGACATCTGAAACAAATGAAGTGAACAATCTTGTCATAAAAGTAGTTTATAACAGCATTTTTTTCATTATTTAATTAAGAATTCTATTTGGGATATAATGCTACCTAATTTAAAATGTTTCAAGAACTCATATTAATATTCAGTCCAACGCGAGTTGAAAGCAAATAAAAAAACTGATCTTGACCCACTAATGATATGGTTAATTGCAACAACCCACTGAAGATTACAGATGTTTTCGAATATGCGACAGCAATTATTGTCCCTGACATAGGAGTTGAGCAGCAATTTTTGTACGTTTAGTACATTGTTATGTAAGGTTTTAATAGTAAGTGTTAAAAATTTCAGACTTCTAACATTGACAGTGATAATGTTATTTGTGTTTTTCAGGTAGCTAGTTAATCCTGATTGTGAAAATGAAGTAAACTGAAGCACACGTGCTTCATTAAGTTGGAAAATAAATGGAAGTCACTGGGAGTAGGAGTGTGCTGTAGTTGTTCAAAACTTGTAGTTTGAATTGCAGTCATTGTGATGACTTCTGTGAACGGGTTCATTATCCTGGTACAGAAGGACCTTTGTGATTACCATTTCTCTCCTCTTTTCCTGCATTCCATCCCTTAATTTTGGAATTAGCTACGCGTAATGATGCCCAGTGATCGCGTGTCTTTGTGCGAGATAATCAATTAGAATAAGTCTCTTCGCGTCCCAAAAAACTGTAGTCGTTGGTTTACCAACGGAAACTTGACTTTGAATTTATGGGAATTGAATTGAATTTATTTTACGGCCTGTAGGCAACTATGGCTCAGGCCGTATGGATGATTGTGGGATGAAATGGTGGAATTAAGAAAGTGGGAGGAAATGGGAGCACCACCCCGAGAAATCCCACGCACACGGTTTTTGTCCACCACGAAGCCCACATGGATCAATCTGACGACCCCAAGCACCAGAGGTGAGCGCTCTACCAACTGAGTCACCGCGGCCCTTTGAATTTATGGGGTGCCGCTACTGCACGCTTTGCTGCTTACAATCCGGATTGTACTGGTGTATCCAGGTCTCATACTGGCAACAAACTGCTCACTGCTCTGCTTAAATAGGACTAACTTGGTCTCTGATGCAGGAATTCGTTCTCGCTTTTGATTAATAGTTAACAATTTTGGACTCGCTCGCTACCTGAAAATATAAATAACATTATCGTTATAAGTGACAGAAGTCTAAAGTTTTTAACACTTGCTAGTAGTCTTGAATAACAATATATTAGCGTACAAAAATCGTGGTTCAACTTCTTCTATGTGAGGGACAATCACTGTTTAAACGCTCCTCATACAAACATGTGGTTGTATTTTACTCACGGGTATCTCAATTGGGTAATGCTTTTTTAAACTTATTTGAAATAAGTTTAATAAGTGAGATATATGTAAACTGTATACTACTTGGATCCGAAAATTTGAAATATAGGCTTTTGAATCAAATTCACAAGGTATGTACAAATACCTTGTACAGTAGTATGAAAAGAATATTCCTGTCAGAATACCTACATGTAATTCCAGGTTAAATAGTTTATTAGTACAGGAATAAGTCTCCACCACCAAACATTCCTTTAGAAGAAATCTGTATATATTTTAACTCTAAGAAGAAGGTGAATTAATAAATTTCGGTTAAGATTTTCAAAGTATCCATTAAACTATATAACATTTAGCTTAAAGTATCTCAAGATTTTCTCAAATTGTAGATGAGTAATTATTTAAATATAAAGCTACAAATATCACTTGCCATATAATACACGAATGAAATTAACTCATACACCGAAATTACCAAAACGAAAAGGGTAAACAGTAAAGAATAATTACTCCAGACTAAACAGAACACAATATGCACCTTTCATAACTACATCGTGCAGTACTTTTCACTGCATGGTTAAATAATAACTACTATCGAGTTACGTTATCCACATTATACTCCACAAATTATGATCGTATTTCCAATATTTTTTTAAACCAAAAATTTACCTCCAACCGCTGCCACCTTTTTCGGTGATTAAATGACTTATTGAAAGGATCTGAAAGTACTTTCGTTTGACACAATTTTAATTTAGTTTACCTACTTGAAAGACGGTTCTTTCTAAATGCTTTAACTATCAAGAACATATCTGAAAGTTATTACTAAATCCTTTCATATTCTTTTATAACATCACACAGGACATTAGGAGAGAACTAAATTATACATATACCAAGTGATCGAGATGCATACAGAAAAGTCAAGAATCCAGGAATACTATTTTCAAAAAAGGGACATTACATTTTGATTTGGATCATTACCCTAGTCTACTATCAGAATAGTAAAGAAGAACAAAAATAACCAAACTATAGTAACTATTTTTTAATACTTATTAGCTTTCAAAACTCTATTTTTCTTAAGATGGAAATGCTCATGGCTTATCTGACATGCCATTAATTATATTACATAACAAATAATAGGTTGTGAAAGATAGTTTTTCTTATTTTTATTTAGGTAATGAGACTATAATCTACGAACTTCAGTCATTGAATTTTAATGTACGACTTTATAACATAAAAATAGACAAACTTTCTGTCAACAGCGACTACATTACATCTCTATTAATAATATTAATGTTATCTTTGGTATTATTGCATTGGAGATTTTCAAATGCAAAAGTGCACAAATATAAGAAGAAAAAAGTGAAAACTTATAGGTACACTCGTTACTGTAACAATATTTCTGGAATTCATAACCACAGCTTCTGTGATTACGTTATTGTTCCAAAATTTAGCCCCTTTGACAGTCATACCAGGATGCAATTTACTTGTACGGTTTCAGTAGAAAAAATATGATTTCGCTTGTGCGACTTCATGAAAACTTCTAAACATCCATACACTGTACTGTATCTTTCTTCCGACAAGTTCGATGAAATTTTCTCCATGTGTGTGGTACCACTTCAAAATCTCTATATAACCTCTTAAACAATTATATAAATGCATACGCCATCTCTGGAATATCTTTTTGTTTTCTGAAGTTCTTTGAAAATTTCCAATGATTATCTTTCAAGCATCTACGAAAAGAAAAAATATATAAATAAAAATGTATGTGAGAACACTGCTGCACACAAGTATTATGAAGACATTTAAGCTTATGTACATCACAAGATCATGGAGGGTGTCCACAAAGTGTCTTCCTGTGTTACAAACATCTATAACTTTTGTAATCTGTAAGATAGAAATCTGAAACCTACGGCAAATTATCGGATGAGGTGTAAGTAAAGAAGCAGAATGCTCAAGAAACTACAAACATTCAAATCCGGCAAAAGGGCAGTGTGTGCTGTAGTATCAGCCGTCAAAAACTGTTTAAAGGATCTTTCGGGCAAAGTATAGTAGGTCAAGATATATGATGTTATACACTATATGATGTTAAAAGTATAAGTTCTAGGAACCAGAAGTGTTTGATCTTCCACAAATAGAGAGGCCACCGACGTAGGCAGAAAGTGAATGGAGACAGTGCGAACGTTCTTTGCGCTAAGTTCAAAAAGTCAGTTCGTCGTTCCTCACGTGAGTTACAAATTCACAAGAGTACCGTGCACATTTTACACAAAAGTTTGCTGTTCCGTGCGTACAAGATACAAATTATGCAAGCTTTGAAACTCGCAGACTTTAACCGTCGTTATGAATTTAAAGTCACTATGCTATCCCGCATTAAAGAAGATACCTCCCCGTTTTATTTTTTGATGAGTCAACGTTTCACATCAGTGCACGTTCCCAGATACCATGAAAACCTGTCCAAACCCTCAAAAATTTAATTGTGAATTAATTAAAATAAGAACCTCTTTATTTTAACTTCTCAACCGTGGTTCTCTAAAATGTCTGACATTCCTTTCGGAATTGCAACAATGCAAGTTCAGTTGCGTGTACTTCCTTTAGGAAATTCTGGGTCTAGAAGCCGACATCAACTTTATCTACAGGAAGCAAGTTTTCAGCATCATTATGGTCAAGTTACATGAGCGTACTTACAGTATGAGCTGATTGCAAGCATACTTACAGTGTGAGCTGATTGCAAGTTACTTGGCTGTATAAGTCGACTCATAAGTGATCGCATGAGATGATACAATTTAGAGAATAAATACAAAGCCAAGGGACTTGCAGATTGAAAATGTGTCAAAAAAAGTTGACATTCAGAACATATAGTCTTTAAAAGAGAGAACTTACATTTGATAAATTTATCACTAACCTGCTCTGCAACAACTTTGTAAGGCTTTGACTTTAACATTTTTTACTTTTTCATGAATTCTTTAATGTTACCAAAGCCCAGAACCCTTTTAACACAAACAACATTTTCCAACCACCTTACACTACAATGCTGCAATGGAAATATGTTACAACCAGTAATAATTGCAGTGAAATCTGCACATCGTGCAGGTGAATCTTGGAACAGGAAGAAAATGTCACGAAGGAAGATATGCAGTTCTCACTCATCACGACGCGGAAAATGGAAGCAATGCCAGACTTAGCTCAGGTACCCCCGTGGTCGCCAATTCACGACGTGCTCACAAGATATGCGCCCCTGAGGGAAAATTTCCTGACGCAGCGGTACATTTTGTACTTTTCCGTGACTTTTGACGTCATATTTAATCCTTTTCCTGACAAATCTTGGAATTCCTGACATTTCTTGATTTTTCCTGCTTGTGGGCACCCTAAAATACCTACAAAGTCGAGGGATATTTTAAAAGCAGTTGAGCAGTTCACAGCTAGCAAGAGACTAAAAACTGCACCAGTTGTGTCACAGTGGATCCGGTATCCTTTCTGTATTTTTCTTTCTCTTAATTCTTAATTAACATTTATAACCAATATAATGTACACTTTTTTTTTATTCCTTGCCAATAAACATCGTCGTTCAAGGGGTTCGGCCAGGTTTTCAGGGTCTGTGGACTACTGTGCAGTGGCATAGTGAATAAATACAATGTACAGATTTGGGAATCAGAGACTGTACGAGTCGTGGTGGAGACCGACAGGGACAGTCCAAAAGTGAATGTCTTGTGTGGACTCATGCACAAGAAAGTTACCAGATTTTTCTTCAATGAAGACAACGTCACAGTAAATGCGTCCCTAATATGCAGCAGTTGTTCCTCATTTGCAATAATAATCTGACGTGATTTTTCAGCACGATGGAACACCACTGATTGAGCTATGGAAGTCCATGCATATCTTGATCCAACTTTCGCAGGGCGAAGGATAGGTCACGACGGACCAACACCATGTTCTCCTGACACAACCCCACTGGACTTTTCTTGTGGGTTTATGTCAAAGACACCGTATACAAATCTGTGCCAGATTAGGAAAGTTCACCACAAATCCAGGTTTTACACGTTTTATTTTGTGATTCTCTTCAAACTGAATGGTAAACAGCTTCCTATCTTTATGTCAATGACATCAGATTTGATCAATGACAGACAAGTTAAAACCTGTATTAAATTTAGAAATCAGCATACAGTTGTCACGTTATGCAATAATATCGACACACCACACTTCTCTTTGAAGTATACTTTTCCTCAATTTTAAAAACAGATAAAACAGTAGATGACACTAAGTATAGCATGTTGCCAATTTCAGAAATATGACTGCTTGAATTTTTTTGGAATAAAAATTGCCAATTACAGACATCAATACTGCTGCAAGAGGAAATAAGGGATACATGAATCTGAAATGTAAGTTTAAAGCATAAGTAAAGGTATGAACGTCTACCACAATCATGTAACCGAAAATGAAAGAAACCGAAGTTAACCGAGTTACGAATTTAACTACGATGTTTAGTACTTTTGAGATGTAGGAATAGGTTTCGATGATTTCCGTGAAATGTCCTGTATGAACTATTTATCACTTTAAAAAAGAGAGTCTGATTTCGATCTGCATACTGATAGAAGACCCGACTTCACACCAAAACGTTGCACAGCTTGTTGAACTATTTCTAAATTATTATTGTTTACTCCAAAGACTAGGAGAGTATCATGCTTTGTACGGTTATCAAAACCAAAGGTTAACTTGCTCGTCACAGTCGACTTAACAACGAACTAGCCTGTGTTCGCTTTCCAATTTTTGTTTACATTTTAAAATATCATAACGGACTTCGTTATTAGCACGTATTCAATTACCCTTTTGAGGGTCGAAACTATCATGTAGAAAGAGAGCAAAAAAATAGAGGCAATGTTTTTGGAAATATATAAGTGAAACTTGGTAAATAGGATTAAATAAACTGACAAAAATTAAGATTATCTGTTAAGATGTCCTGGATATGATTATCTTAGACAACGTTATAACACCCCTAATGACATGGCGTCAGTCCTTGGTGATTATTCTGATGTGCTATATAGAATTTTCATGTTTATGGGAGGGACAGGCATCGCAAGCTCTATTTGAGATGATCATATTCACTAAGTGTTAAGTTTTATATTGCATTACTTTATATATTGTGCAAGCCCCTTTATAGCCTTTGGTTTTTAATTTTGCCTCGTTCCACCGGCTCGGATGGGGGGGGGGGGCGAAGATTATATTCCATCGTGTGTTTTTTTAAGCCGGAGGGAAATAGGCCGTTGGGAAGACCGAGACGTTGTTGGGATGAAAATATTAGAAGAGATCTTCGAGAGGTAGAAGTTTAAGATGAAAATTGACAACTTTAAGATGTTGTCCAGGATAGAATCCAATGACGAACGTTTGTTACTGCAGCGATGAACTTGCGAGATCTGTAAGTCTTAGAGACCATACAGTTTGATGCATTGTAGAGTCAACGTTAAAAGTTCGTACCCATTCGTAAAATTTCTTCAAATAACTTGGGAATGACAATCCAGATTTATTGGTAGAATAAATATTACAAACTTTGGCACTGAATGTACACTTAGAGATAACTTATTAACATAGATACGCATTTTCACATTCAGTGACATCATACAAAAAATGAATAGAAAATGCTGGAAATAGTTGATGCGCTTCAAAGGAGGAAACCCAGAATAAGATACCACATTTAATGTGAAAATACATTAACGCATAATATATGGTTCATAATGTCTGCGTAGGTAACGTTATTCCATAGTTTCTATGGAATAACTGTACTTGTGTGTGTGTGTGTAATTCAAATACATGTTTCTTCCGTGTTAATTCAAAATCAATCCACATCCTCAGAAACTTGGTATTATCAACAATTTTTATTTCACTGTCGTTTATTTTAGATTCTAAATGTATTGCACTTGAACGCAGCTTACGATCAAAATTAATTACAGTTATAGAATCATTTATGCTAAAATTATTTCCTATTTTTCTTCCCATTTTATGGCTAAAACCAGAAATGAGCTATTCCCCTGCAGTCGAATATACCTTAGAAGGAATAAATCCAATGCATGGTTTATCTTTCTATTTCTCTCAGTTAAACTGGGAATTGGATAGTGCACTTGTATGTTGTAGCTTTAAGGACTAATGAAGGACATAAATGTAGTATTTGGATACGTTATAAAAAGCAGTAGTTCACAACATTTCGCTTCAACCTATTACACTTCCGCATGTATTAAAAGGTAGATATAGAAATTTCCACGTAAACAAGCATCGGTAGGAGTTAGCTATCACTCCTACCGACTCTAGTTTTAATTAAAGTTTCTACCTTCGTCTTTTAGCACCCAAGAAATCTTAATTAGAGCAAGAGAAATAGTGCGAGTTACGGTTTTTCAACGTATCCAGACAGACCTTTTCTATATTTACTTATACAATTCAAATATTTTCAGTTACTCATCATAACTGTTTAAGAATAGCCACCTTACCTGATACTGTTCCTGCGTTGGTTCTCTTAGAAGGAGCATATCATTTTTAATACAATACTGACTTCCATTTGATACAATGATAAAAGTTCTTTTGAAGGACATAAGATATGGAGACTCTGCCCGTTGCTCTTGAAAAACACCACACACGGAAACCATCACGAAGTAGTCCTGCAAAGAAAATGTACAAAGTTTGGACCTAGTTAGTTCTCACTTTAAATAAGTTAAAGCTATCCTCTATGCGATACGCACGCGCCATCAACGGCGCATGGGGATGCGGAGATGACGCTTCACATATTCTCGATCTACGGTACGAAGTGAGGTGAGGTGGTCAGTCCCACGTACGACGCCTTTGCCTTCCCAAAGTGACCAGGAGTACAAAAGTTAATCTGGTACTCACACTTGATAGGAGGCTGAATGCACCTCAGAGCGCCAGGCATGGGAAAATTGAAAGTTTGTTCGCACCTGCCACTACGATGCCTTAAATTATCCAAAACACTCGAAACTTTCTGTCCTAGAACTCTGTAAGCAGAAAATTTCTTCGCAGAAAGAGCGATAGAAAGCATAAAGAAATTACATAAATGTTTACATAAAATCCTCCTAACCTCCTGACAATGATTTAATCTTGTATAAATCACTGCCTCGATATTGGATTAACAACGAATATCTGTAAACTATCATTTAGAATTGAATCGGGGTGAAAGTTTAAGCAATTTGGTTACTTAGATAGCAGCAGAAAATAATTTAAATACACAATAAATATAGCAAAATATGTTTAAAAGAAAACGGGGCATGTAGGGGTTCTCATAATCGAAATAGAAAATCGTAAACGTAAACCGGGAAAGGGGACAATGAAATAAGTGATTAAATCCAACCGAAAACACTAAAATAAGAACAAAATAAACTTAAATACTAAATGATAAAGTGTGAAAGAAGAAGAGTGAATGACCATTGGAAACCAGTGTTCAATTTCCACGGAGTGTCCTGTTGGTTGGAATAGCAGCAACAGGAGGACGATCGTAAAAATACCCTATGTTAACCTATTTTTCTATTTGTATGATGCGTGGTGATGGTAAACATTAGCATGCACAAAAACAATAATCAACAATATGATACAGGATATATAGCGCCATTGTTTCGGAAACCAAAACAATGGCACGAACACAATTGAATATAACTTTCTTGATGTGTAGTGTGGTGTGTGTGTGGAATGAATGAAATGAACAAATGGGAAAAGGAGCAGACGCAACGGACAAAAACAAGTGAACTGTGCATAACTAAACTCTATTAACCAAACTTCTATATTTAGGGAATCACTACGGCAGTCAGCACCTTTTTTTGTGATGTCCTGTGTTGTCTGTGCTGTTATGTGTGTTTTCCCATAAATAAAACAATCTTTACAACTTGAACCCCCCCCCCCCCCCAGCATGTTTCGACATGAGGAACCAAAGACCAGAACATTCTGGATGCCTGATCAAAAGAATATCCCGCACCATCCTATGTTCAAAACTAGGGTACTAAGGAGCTTCTCGGAGTGCCGGAATTCCGGCAAGCCGAAAATCTCTAGGGATAGCCTGTCCATGATGCTCTTGAAAAAAAAGTAATCCTCAAAACGGAACGTAAAGGATGTGCTTCTTCACAATAGTAATAAGTTTGTTTCAATACCCGATATCCATTCAGTGTACTTAAAAGAGCGGTAAGAGAATTTAAGCTTGATTCTGTCAAAGTTGAAATACAATGACCATGAGTAGTGGTGAACTGTATGCGGGGATTTAAAATTCCTATCTACGCTTTTGGGACAGCAAGGAGGATACACCAAGTATTCCTGTTCCCTAGGTGAGTGGGAGAGTCGAGACAGAAGCCAACGCTGGGCAAGAAGGGATTATTTAAGGCGAGAAGCATTGGAAATTGGATGTGAAATCGTTGTGAGGGCAATACCTCGTGGACCCAAATATGTTCTCGGATTCTAAGAAGTACACAATCCACATCTCGACTCCACATCAAAGTTGGAATCATGAAGCAGTTTGTGTAGGGTCTGTTAAGAGAAGGCGAGTGTTTCAAATACCTGAAAAAAATTCCTAGCACTGTCAGAGGCGAAGTTGAAAGAGGGAGTAAGTATTTGTAGGTCCTGAAATCCGCAAACTGATAAAGTATCCATAATATGAGACAAAAATGGACGAGAAGAAAGAAGCAACTTGACTTTCGTTTAAGAAAGAGGTTACAAAATTCCTTGACTCATAACCATAAGGACTCAAGACTTTGAGACAATCGTTAAAAATATGTTGGCAAAATCAGAATTGGGTTGTTCAATGGACCTCAAACTACATTTCCTCTACTCTTATTTGGACTACTTGCCGGAGAAAGGAACCACAGGAAGAGGTGCGGTAGCGAAGAGAAAGGCGAGCGGTTCCATCAGAATATTAAAGAAATCGACAGGGGATACTAGGAGCGGTGGAATGTTAGCGTAATTGCTAACTATTGCTGGAGGCTGCAACGAGATGCTGTACACGAAACCGAAAACTCCATTCAGTGGATGAGTAGAAACACGTTTTTTAAGACTGATTGATTTTATTTTTTCAATTTTTACCGGTTCTATTTTGGATGTTTGTCTTGACAATAATTACAACGGATAATATTCATAAAATTTGAAAAGCACAAGTCATATAAATGCAGATTGAATACATTCTTACTGGTTATTTGATCAGATTTTTTTCTAGATTCTTTCCTTGCGTTTGTGGGAAAACCTTACGTGACGGGAAGAAACGGATGTTATTTTTGGATTCAGCGCCCCAAAAAACACAAGGAACAGTTTAAACATTTAAGACAATTTGTAACTCACTGAATTTTGCAGGCCTGTGTAATTATTCATTTCCTTGGTCCCTTCATGATCTTTTATATTAACAACAACACTATCGTTTACATACTCATGGACAAATAAGAAGATAAAATATACACATTATTATAATAAATTTGATATGAACGGAATTTTAAATTTATTTAAGGCCGTAAGCAACTTTGGCTCAGGCCGAAAACTTTATATGCTATGTCAATGGTATGGGGAATTCTGAAACCAAAATTTAAAAATTACACGCCATTGAAATCCCAATATTCGATGGATTAAATACAAAAATACCATATCGTCGCCTATTTTACAATATCCCCTCACAGCAACTTTGGTCGAACATTACTTTTCAGCATGTCTCGACTCGAATTCGGCCAAGACAGCTACTTTCGAAATAGTTCTTCATTTCTCCAACAGATAGTGGCGTAACATCTACAAGAGTAGTACCACTTATGCCGGGCTTCAATTGAAATTTGCCGCGGTTTGTTTTTTCTCCTGTAAAATTAACATTTTATGACTTAGACTGTATTGTAAAAAAAGGAGACGATATGCTTATTTTTGTATTAATCAATCTTGTCTTTCAGAAATTAGTTTTAGGTACAGTATGATAATTTTTCTGTTTTACAACCTTTTTGCAGTACTACCAGATAGAAATTGACCTTCCTTCCTCAATGAAAGGATCCCAAGCTTCACGTAGGTTTCCTTTGTTTGTATTTAATTCTGGATTTTTTTTTACAATTATGAAACACACTTCCCTGACAGTCAGTGTTTAAGGTGGATGAGAGTTCTTCCCGGAACTGCTTTGTTATTGGGAAAAAGTCACTATTGCAGATCCTTGTAGGATTTCTATACGCCTTTACTCCGAATAATTGTTACTATTACTATTATTACCCCTGCCTTGGCTTAGGCCCCAGTTATGCCATACACTCTTAATTGAAGTCCATCCACTAGAGCTTGAATCAACTTGTCAGGATGTTTTTTGTCAGGGCCGGCCGGAGGATATATTTTAGTACAAGCGAAGACTAATTTTGGCGCTTCTTTCTCCTCATTGATCCCGCTTTCATTGAAAACTTTTGTCAAAAGTTAAAATAATATTAATACTAACGAGGTTTTATTTTCTGAGGTTGTCAGCTTCAACATTTGGTATTAATCATGACCTACCTTAAAGCCTATTTATTCAGGCAAATTTGTAGAAGTTAAATATAGCTTGTATTTATTTATAGAAGTTAAATATATCAAACACTATGAGAAGATCTCAGTACACTGTAAGCACATAAACATTTTTTTTTATGATTTGTTGATTAAAAAAATGGAGAAATTATCTCAAGTGGAAATTCTTTTAGAACAGAACAATAATGGCTCAAATCATGGAAGAGAGTTTGAATAATCAGTAAATGTGTACAAAATAAAATACAGAAAGAATAGCTAATAACATTATACAGTTAACATGGAATTTTAAATTAATTCCTTGATTCAATTTAAGGAAAATATACAACTGTTGACTTCAACTTTCAGAAACAAACTTCTCCAACTTCCAAGTTTGTGAATTCTATTAGAATGCTATTTGTCTCTAAAGAATTCAGTAAACTATTTTCAATTGACATAGTGGCCAGGCCAGTTAAACTATCTTGAGAAATGGTTATTCTCATGTAGGTTTTGCTTATTTTGATCTTTGAAGAACTTTTTCCACTTGGAAATGATATTGACAATGTCAAAATTCGAAGGGATACAGAAACATTAGAAAACATATCCATAATAAAGTTTTTGTGCAGTAGCTCAACACCTCTACATGAGAGGTTCCAGAAGGCAACACGAGGGTGATTAATTCTCTGTTTTAAGACTCTTAAGACTCCCGTGTCGCACTTCTCTCCGTGAATCAGTACTTTCTGAAGCTCCATGCATCTCCAAATTTTTCTTGGTATCTCAATTCTTAAACGCGTGTATGTGATACTAAAATATTTTCCGCCGTTTTCCCATTTATTCAAAATGTCAGTCAATGTAAACTATATCCACAATCACGGAAAATAAGTTTAATTTAAAGAACTGTTTTTCTCCTAGATCAACGGGTTCATCTTCACTTCTGATTTTTTTTTTCTCTTTCTTAAACAAATTACCTCGTTTTCTATAAAGTCAGAATTTAAGTCCAGTTCCAAAACAAATTCTTTGCCATAAGTTCTCAAACTGTTCACACTTTGATTTGATCTTCAGTTCTGAAGGAAATTCCTGACACTTTGTAAAACGTCCATAGCATTCTGCATATAATGATGCTTCATGGCCATTAAGGTCCAAAAATAATATATGGAAGTTTATAGGATCCAGGAATTACAATGAAGGTATAATCCCCCCGATTATACCAACCGAAATAAGATTGGTACGAAACAAAAATATGACGACTGTGACAAAAAATAAATAAATAAAAATACACACACATAAGCACAAAAAGTCTCACAAACGAAATAGCATATTTTACTGGGAATACCGGAAAGCTATCAATACACAACATAAAAAAGAATCAGAGGGCACTGGTAAATTTTATAGAAATACAAAAGAAAGAATGGGAAAGAAACTTTTTTATTATAAAAAGATAGAATTCTGTATGCTGATATGAATGAGACCCCGGTTTCAGGCCTCACATTACACTAAAATAAAGACAAAATGGATGGGAAACTAATCATTGCCGTATTCACTTTTTTTTATAAATGTAACAAATATGGGAGAAAGCTAAACTAATATTTATTTTTGATGACTACAAAATTTTGTGTTCAAATGTTCATATACAAAGGCTACCAGAACATCACTTGCGCGGCGGCGCCCCCTTAGGTTAGCGCTCAAAGCGGCCGCTTGTTTCACTTGCACCTTAATCCAGCTCTGTTTATTGTGATCCTCTCATCCATCACTCCTTTGAAGAGTACAGTTTTATTGGTAGTATGATCCTGGATACACATAGTGCATATTTTCATGCTCGTCGTCCGGACTGTGTCTTTTCTATTGTTTTGTGAGCTTCAGGAAGGGTTAGATTTCCTAGACTGAAGAACTACCGTTACGTTTTTAATTTCTTCCCAAGTTTCGCACATAAGGGCAAGGTTTTCCACAGAAGGTGTAGATAATTTATTTTTCTGGAAAATATTTTTACATAGCAAGTAAGGAAGGAGAACTAGAGTTAAGTTGGTTTTCATTCTCACTGTTCGAAGTGAAGCGTGACTACACTAAATTCGATTTCAGATCAAAAGTTATTCATAGAGGAACACTGTTCCGGTTTTATATTTGTTACCGCAACGCTGTTCCGGCTCACTTGAAACACTGATGACAGTCCTATTAATGTATTTTCTAGAATGAATTATTCCAGGCGATGCTATCTGATGTTGCTTGGTTTGAAAGTACTTGGAGAGTTCCTATACTGGATTATCTGTGTTGGCGTCGTTTTCGTGTTCGGCAATTCTCACTGCCAGGAACGTTTGGTCATTCCTATATAGCTTTTCCTACAGCTATATACTCCTGACCGTTGTGTTATCCGTGAAATATATTCTGTAAAGAACTTTTCTATTGTTTCTGGTGTGCTCAAGAAAAAGTGATGACAACTTTTTATATTGCCCGTAATATTAGAAATACAAGAAAAAAGAACAAGTCTTCTAGGTATATTGGTTAAGGAGTTATGATTCGTGGGTGGGGAAAACCAAGATGGCGGACTATTTTTACAAAATGGCGAAAGACGCGTAACTGCATTTTTTGTAGGTTAATAAGAGCGACATGTTCTCGCAAGTTTAGTCTTTTTATTTTAAATGTCTAGGTTTGATCAAATTTTGGCGTACCTGCACTGTACTAGAACACATAGTACAATGCACTATAAAAACAAAGACAGTGAAATGTATTAGTAGCTATACATG
>JAGDQP010021508.1:8851-30644 GCA_022664845.1 Lepisma saccharinum
TTTGAACCAACGACCTTGGAGACGCTTTCTGACACTTAAGCTCACACGGTTACCTTGGTCGACTACTCTTATTTTGAGATGAAGGAGAAAACGCAAAAAGAAAATTTATTGGGATCATTTACCGAACTTTACTATGAATTGCTTTTGTATGATTTTCTTTTGAAAGGCGTGAAGAAACCACTTCACAGATTGGATGATGAATGTTCATCTCCTTCGGCGTTACTTTACAAATTTTGTCTTTACAAATTTACTTTAAATAACTACTATATTTTTCTTTTTAGGTAGATTTCGAATAAAATCTACCTATTGAGATCGGTACGATATATATATATATATATTAACACGCTAGCGGCCATAATTTAAGATATTTGAACCAAATTTTAATATGTTATTTCTAGGGATCCAAAATGGCCCCCAAACACATTGTTGTATATAAGGGATCCAAGAAAGTTTTTCGCTTTTTGTAGAGAATTGTGTTCAATTGGCCCTCACACCGTGAGTTGAATGCGAATGGAGATCAGGCAAAGGTCAGTTATTGGTGTGGGTATAGCCAACATACTACCTGGTTGTGGCAGTTCAGTTACACCGTGAACGTGCGGAAGGACAGAGTGAACATGGGACTTCCACACAGCGTCATAAGGGCTTGTATGCTGTACGAGTTCAAACTGTGGTCAAACGCAGCTGCAGCGGGGCGGAAGATATACCAGGCCTTTGGTGAGGGTGTCGTGACTACGCGGACAGTGCACCGGTGGTTTACCAAGTTTAAGGACGGTGATGAAACACTCGAAGACCCACCACGTGCAGGAAGACCAACACAGGTACCAAATGAAGATCTTCAGGCAGCAATTGAGGTGAACAGTGGCCAGACATGTGAGGAACTGGAATAACAATTCAGTGTGAGTGGAGAAACCATTCCGCAGCACCTCCATCTTGGGAAGCACTACAAGTTGGGTCAATGGTTCCCACATGATTTGACTCCGGGCCAGAAAGTAACGCGATCAGACAGACACCTGTGTTTCTTTGCTGTCTCATCTGAGGAAGGAGCCATTTCTTGACAGGGTGTTGACATGTAATGAGAAGTTGGTCCTGTACGAAGCTACACGGCACCGTCATTTGGTTAGCATCCCATGAACCGGTTCCAAAACAGCAGAAACCAGCACTGCACCAGAAGAAGGTCCTCCTGTGTGTTTGGTGGACTGCTCGTGGCATCGTGCATCGGGAACTGCTGGTCATAGCATCAATGCTACTGTGTACTGTCAGCAATTGAGCCGTGTTAAGCTCATCGATACTAGCCTGCAACGATGTTCGTTGGGTTTGGTGGACGTTGGAGAACACATTTGGATTTGGTTGACAAACTATCAGCTTGAGAGAAAGTATTCGAACGCCAAGATAACTCGAAGAAATAATTTTAAAAATATTCCAGAAACGTACTTTTTTACACAGTTCATACTAAAAAGTAAATATATAAATATATAAATATATATATATATATATATATATATATATATATATATATATATATATGATTAAAAATCAATCATGGGACACGCCAATTGAATAATTTATGAAGTGACTGCATGAGACAGCGCCCTATTTTTTCAGTCATGCATAAACAAAGTTATTTTTTACTTTTTAGTACAAATTGCTGAAGAAAAATATTTTTGGAAAGTTATTATTATTATTATTTGCTATTCAAATTATAGTCTAACTTTAGTAATTAATGATCCAAACAAAAATACTGTAAGTTACATTTCAAGCACTTGTTATTTCTTTAGGATTAACAACATTATTGGCGTTAATATTGCTTTAAACTGTCGTTATTTAGTCCGTTGGTCGATTATTTCTAGTTAAACACAGAAAACAAGAGCAATGTGTATTTTATCCTTTTAAACATGATACTTTTTCATTTTTCGTTCATGGGCTAAACCGAGAACATTGGCCTAAGCCTATCATATCCGAAGGATGATGTATTTTTCATTTGTTGATGTGAATGCTAGAAATGTAAGTTAACACAGTTTTATACGTCTTAAATTCGTAAGTGTTACACACACCAAGAGTACGAAATTAAAGTTTGGTTAATGTCGGTGAAATTGTTCTTCCTCTATTAGATGTCAAATTGCATTCTAAATCTGGACTTCAAAAGAAATATTTATTTAAAGTACATAACTTAGATACAGAATGTGGTAGCCAGTTTACACTAGGAATTAACATAGCAAAAATAAAAAATTAAAAAAAAAAAACAGAAAACCATAACTGAACAGAGACAAATACAATAGATGCAAGAAAATACAATAGATGTAATATTAAGATATGTCCCTTTCACAAAGTTTCATAGAACTAATTTGTGGAAGGTAAAAGTCAGGAGGGTTGATCAGTGAGTGATAAAGTGCGGGAACTGTGATTAGGAATTAGCTCTTTTCTAAAGATAACCTTGGAGTTCTGATGATAGTCGTTAAAGCTTCTATTAGCTGTCGGAACATATAACTGAAACAATGGGAGATCATTTGGGCCGACACTACCATCAGGCCCGTAGCCAGGATTTTCGAAAGGGAGGGGCAGCGGTGAGCTTTTCAGCTCTTATTCTATGACAGGCTTAGCGAAACGAGTAAAATCAAAGCCGTAGTGATTAGATCCAAATCTCCAATGGGGCTGTCACCCCGCCAAATCGTCGAGCAAATCCTCAACTTTAAAACCTTTACTGCTAAAAACTGAAACTTCACAAAACTCACATAATCATCCCTAACACTGGCTTTACACCCCCAACAAACTGAAAATCCTAGCAGAATCCCTGTTTTGGAATGAGTTGAGAGGGAAGTGATGTACTGGAAGTAACCAAGAATCACGCGAAATAAATGTTTAAATAGGTTTAAACCATATTCAAAGAATGGATTTTATACAGTTTCGTGTGGGCAAAACTTTTCCATAAAGTGAAGGCAATTTGCAAAGTTAATTTTTGGAGAAAGCATATTATTATTATTATTATTATTATTATTATTATTATTATTATTATTACTATTATTATTATTATTCATGTCTACTAATTAGCTTTTTAGGTGTTCCCACTCCGTAGGCATTGACGAAGGTATAAGTAAACCATCACTCTCAGGAGAATGCCAAAATATACCTTAACTAAGCGCGTTTTATAACAATTCTATCAACGCATGAATAGTTGAAAGTCAGGAATATTGCCTTGCAGAATACTGAAAATAAGGAAACATTTTGAGATCAAAGGAAAACTTTAGTAGCAGTGGCATTTCATAAAGTGAAATTTGCAGACGTCGCTTGTCTATCCATTCGATTCAGAATATCTTCAACATTTACATTAGCATATTTATGTGTCAAACCATTCAGTTTCTCCGCTGTTATTGAAGAGCGAGTACAACATTTGAAGTGATGTGCCTCAAAATTGAGAAACAACGCTCTGAAGCGCGAGGTGTAATGGGCAATGTTATGAAAATTTCTAATGAGTGTAGACATTAGGACATAATCCCTTTGAACAGTGAGTGTACTTGACTGTAAACAGCACTACAAGGACACTTCATTAGAGAAAGTTTTTCCACTTGTTTTGCCACATTTGAAATTCAGCCTAAACAATACTCTTTCTTGCAAATACTCGTTATAAAGGTCTACAGATCGAGCAATTGAAGTCTGCATCTCCTTCTACAATGCTACCTTCGCACAAGCTAACTCAATTTAAGACATTTTGCCTGATGTTTGTCAAGCAGTGGTTTGTGTTTGCTGACAAGAGTATGAAGATATGGAAAATACATAACGCATCAAAAATAATCTTCCACAGTTTCATTTGGCATTTTTCCATTCCGAATACCTCGATAAAAACATAAATTTAAAACTGTCACTAATTTCACTATCTAAATCTAGGATAGTTCAGTGTCAAGGTCGTATAGAGAATTATCGATCAACAGACAGTTACTCGTGTCCGAATGACCCGCCGCACTATGCTTATATTCTCCACTCAAATGATCGAATCTGCTGATAACATTTGGATTTTATCTGCGTGCAAATTACTGGTACCATTATTGGAAACTTCATAAGCGATTCTCGCCGAATTTTGTAAAGAAAATATCCAAGGTATTCTGAGCAAGTCTTTTGCTCATTTTTGAATATTTGACTGTTTATGTACAGTGATCTGTTCGTTCTCTATCATCACGAAAACGAAATGTTGCAGTTCCCCCCAGAAGCCGAAAATTGTCTATAGTTATTGCTGTTCGTTGCTTTTATTATTGTACTTTCTCAGCTTCTATTGCGTATACTCGAAACCTTAGCTTCTGAAAAACTATGGGGAAATAGCCTTGCGCTGGACGCACGTACTGTAGAATAATTGATCACATGCTGTCGAGAGTCATTGTTGACGCACATGTACACAATACCCCTAATAGAATTTTGCGCTTTCGATTCGAAGGGAGCTCAATAGCACAGATAAGTTGTATCTCTGTGGCCTTATTCTCCTCTGTGACCAATAGTGTATTTGATCTGTTTGAGAGGTTTAGTAGTCATTCATAACTTCTAATGATACATTAGATAACTGTAACATGCGTGTGCCGTGTGAATAAACCTTCGTCAAACTGTATGTTGCAATTAGGGAACATGTGCCCATAGATTACAACTATCTTACCACGACTAATTTTCAACCCGTAATGGGGGATTCGCGCCCGAGTGCCCACCTTCTGGCTATGGCACTGACTACCATTCATTATGTTTTAAAGAAATCTATGATCGGAAAGTTTAAGGCGAGTAGGGAGGTCATTTAGTTGAAGCCTAAAAGAATATCAGTTTTCTACAGGTGAGATAAGTAACGGCTCTATCATTGACTATACGTATGAAAAAAAATATGATTTTATTCAACCTTAAGAGATTACTGTCACTAGCCATGGACCAGATAGGAGAGGCATAATCAATAATCGGTAAAACACAGCTTAGGAAATACGTTCTAAGTGCAAGCGTGTTAGTGATATCAGTGAACCTATGTATCTGACCTAGGGTTTTCGTTATGTTGGAAATGATGTAGTCAATATTATTAAGAAAGATTAATTTACTATCGAACGCAAAACCAAGATCTTGGTACTCTTGAAACCAGGGTATGAACTGGTTGCATACTTGATATAATGACATGATATTCGTCAGCCCCTGCCTGTATACCCAGTACGAGATATCCATTTTATTTATTCATTTATATACTTTGGTAATAAGTGTCTCCATATTCAATATTGCAGTATCGGTATACCTCATATTTTGCTTCTGTGGAAGCCCAGAGGAAACAGGGAGGCTCTTTGTATTCATTGTACATTTCTTCCTTTCATACACCATTGAAATTTAATTGTAATTTTTCCACCAATAATGTTTCTGCGTGTGTTGATTTTGACCACCGTTCCTCCAATGAGAGGTCAAGATTTTTTTTACTTTCACAACCAAGCTGTAACCCATCTAGATCCTGCTCCCCGTGCAGTGGCTAGGTATAAAAGATTCATCACTTTGCTACGGTATCGTTTGTATTTTTGCGGTATCATACTCGTGGTCGACGTTACCGAGTGTAAGTGTAATGGACCTCGCAAGGACATGGTTTTTACAGAAAAGAGATCAAGTTCCAATCTGAGCCGCCTTGGAGAATGGAAAGATGTAATGTAATCTCATAATAATTACTTTTTCATGCTTCTGGGCGCTAAATGTCCACTTTTAGTACACTTTCAGTCTTCTTTACGAAACATGAGAAAATGTGCTAGCCTATACGAATATAGACACATATTCCTTTTTTGAAAAATGTCAAGTTTTACGTGCCATGCTTTATGTTTTAAATGTAACCATTTCTCCAATGGTTCAAGAAGGACGGTATTATTATTGTTTCTTATATAATTGAACTTGACGATGTTTTACGTGGTCATTACCATGAAATTCTCAATGCCTGGCAACACTAGGCCGCCTACCTTAGATGGCTGGCAATGAGTGCTCTGATGACGAAAGATAAATCAGCATAAGATTATCTTGGCAGTTAACACCGAATTTCAATTGTGGAAGTTGGCACCCGTTGCAGTTAGCACGCAATCCTTGAAATACAGTTAAAAATTAAACATACTTTTTTTCAACCGATAACCGTTAATCAACAAAATGAACTAAAAATCAACGTTGAAAATACATTTCGTCTGTGCTACTGGGAACTGAGGGTACATTCCCTGATCGCCAAAAACATCAACGAAGTTACTCCTATGACTTCCTCCATGTTTCGTTGCTTATACATTTGTCAATTAGGGATCATAATCCCCATTTACTAAGAATATTTCCTATTTCTGACTAAAATTTGTACTTAGAATGGTGGCAGCAAACACTTGTTCAGAATTGTATGCTTTATTATGATAAGAAACCACTGCACGTGAGAAAATCACACTGGAATTGAAAACTAAGGACATCCAATAACTCAAAAGAAATATATCATTGCAATTTCAACATTTCTCCCAATAAAAATATTAATATTTATCTAAAACATTACTGTATATAGCAACAAAGTGCCCAAAATCTATAACAGTGTAGCTTATAGTTGTGTTCATTGCTGTTAATTTAATAATTTCCCATTTAATATGTTGAAAGCAGCATGGGATCTTTTAGGTTTCTGACATGTCAAGGGAGGCTACAAACATAAGTTTTCTGCCCCTTCTTGAATGTTTCATTGTGGTCATTTAATAGTCCTAAAGCACCGCGGTTGCTCAGTTGACAGAGCCTTCACTTTAAGAGAGTAACATCGTCGGTTCGATCCCTGCTCATGCCATATTCGTTTTCTGGTGGAAATATATTGTCTGTGTGGGCTTTCTCGAGGTTCTCCGATTTCCTACAACTTTCCTCATTTCACCAATTCATCCCATCATCACCCATTCGATCTGAGCAACAGTTGCCTAAGATCTTACAAATAACTCAAAATGGTTCAATAGACCACAATTAACTATATGGAAAGGGCCTTGATTTCTTTGAGGATTTCGAAATTTCAAGGGGGACAAATTATACAAGAATGTATTGAAAGTGTCTTCATTTCCTTTGATATTTTTTAGATTTTTAGGAGGGTAATATATCCTAGGAAATGTGTACCCACTATTGGATGCTATAACAGTTCTATTTGGATGTCAGCCTCAGCAACACAGCGGGCTAGCTTGGGTCTACGAGACAAGGGGTCGTAAAAGGTAGGTAAGGAGAAGAGACTACGCGCTCCAGGTTCCAATCCTCATCGCCCAGAGTGGTTATTTCTCTTAAAGTAGATGGAGAAATATGAGCTACTGGTTCCAGACATCCGAATAAATATGGTCGCCCGCGCCCCACAGATTGTGGAGGATAGAGAAGCAATGTAGATTCCGTCACTCTAGGCGAGAAACGGTCGTCTACAACTGATTTCCAAACAGAAAGGTAAAATAGGAAATAATGCTCGCTTGATGACGGATTTGCTGCTATCAGTTCCACTCCTCGATAGAGAAGCGATCACTCATTAATTCCCTCGATGTTGAAGAAAACAAAATCACGTTGTCTAAATAAATGCAAGCTTTATTGTTTTAGAAGCCAAATCCACTATTTGCACCGATCTAACGGCTGGCTACATACTGTTCGGGTTATACAGATGTATACGATATATTCCGATGGCTGTCGATATGTACAATGGAGTAATTATAAAATTAAATATTGCATTATGTTAATAAAATTACAGTGCAAACTTATTTACATCATCAATTAATTAGTATTAAAATTTCTTTAAAAACAACTGGAAAACAATAAAAAGGAGTTCTGAATATTGCATGCTTGTGCCCCATCTTTTGAACTGCAAGATTGATGCTATATACACATACATTTACTGAATAGTGAACGGGTTAATGTTGAACAATGTTACAATGCTTTCTTGTGTTAATTTTACATTACATAATGGAATATATTGAAAGCGGCTAGATTTTCTTTGATGTTTCCGAAATAATATTGGTGTACAAATATCCTAGGATATGTGTACCCCAATATTGAATGCTTTATTGTTATTAATTTTAGATTTCATAATGGAATATATTGAAAGAGGCTTGGTTTTTTTATGTTTCCCAGATTATTTTTGGGGGTACATATATCCTAGGATATGTGTACCCCCCTATCGGATGCTTTCTTGTTATTAATTTATCTTTTCATAATGGAATATATTGAAAGCGGCTTGATTTTCTTTAATGTTTCTCAGATTATTTTGGGGGGTACAAATATCCTAGGATATGTGTACCCCCCATATTGGGTGATTTTTGTTAGTAATTTTACATTCCATGGAATATATTGAAAGCGGATTGATTTTCTTTGATGTTCGGAGAAGACAACTAGACACAAGACTTAAGTCTTGAAAACAACATTAACTCAAATTAACATTAATTTTTACTTTATACGCTTTTCTTCTAAGCCTAGGATATATTCTTTAATTACTTTCTGTAAAGCTGCTTTTGCAGTATGTTTATAATAATCAGTCTGTTTATATTAATCAGACAGTGATCACGTATCTGCCTTTGAATGAGCAAATACGGCCCAATAGAGAATATATATTATTGACATATTTATGGCTATTTACTGCACTTAATGATATAGGAAAGAAATAGTGCATTCGGTACGCTGGATTGTCACTGTATCTGCATCTACGTACATTGGTCAAACAAATGCCTACTGAACTCAGTCTCTGTTGTCCAGACGGTAAAGTCCAGGATTTCAGTTTGTCAATGTGTAAGTACGCGGCTTTGATCTCAGTTTCAGCAGATCAATCCCGAGGTGGAACCTTCAGAACGGCAATATGTTCAATATTATCGACCTAACTCAACTTTATCTGAGCAAAATATACCTAAAAGCCGTTACTAAAATAAAAATTAAATTCAAGTAAACTAGTGTTTATAGTTAACAACATTATCTACCATTTTCCTTAATGTAAACAAAGTATATCTAACAGCACACTAATAATATTCTTGTGGCTATAATATCTGCAGTCACTTTCATTGACAATCAAATTGCATAACAGAAAATTTGTTTATAGACCCAAAGCTACTATTGTCATCTAGAAGCTGTTTCCAATTGTTTCAGTTGTTCTTCACACAGTACATCTTTCAAGATTGGCGGGAAGGGAAGATCCAATTGGAAAATGGCTATCGGATTGCAGAGACCAATGCATGCCAGCGTGCACAGAAGTGGAATATGAAATTGTGTCACATACGAGTCATATGGAGAGGTTAGTTATCGGAATATATTATATTACTTTCGTTCAATAGTAGAATAATTAATATTTCCCTTTCCATAAATGAATCTGTCTTTGAAGAAAGGGAATGTATTTATCAGGGGTTAATGCAACATGTGACCTTTCTGCAGTGACCGATTAACATCTTACAGTCCTCAATGTTTCCATGTTCATTTCAGTTCAAGAGTGGTGTTAAGCATATTACTGTAAAGTGAATAAGAATTCGTGAATATTCCATACATTTTAAAGTAGAAAATGTTTCCTATGAAATAAATAAAACATTAAAAGATTTTCCAACGTTACATTTCAGGAATAGACTTAGAGTTGCTGAGAATAAACAATACTTACGTCATCAAAAACACACAGAAAAAAATGGTCGCCAAAGCCAACAAGGATTTTATTAGCTTATGAGATAACTCCGTACTTTGCATACCCGAAGAATGTTTCTATGTTTAACACGGGCTATCAAGAAATGTTTAGTACACTTTCAATTCTGTTCTTGACGAACATCATGGAAATATCTTACCTTACCGTTAGTTTGTTATCTTAAAGAATGGCATAAAAATACCAAGAAAATATTTGCTTGTGTATATTTCGGGTATGTTTAAGGAATTACATTTGATTTAACCCTTAAGACGCGTGGTAGAATATTGTCACGTGATTACTGTGATGCGGGTCAATTGCCGCACCATGAAATACAAAATATTTTCATCAACTTTGATTCTATACAAATTGCCAATAATATATTTACTGAAAACTAATTTCTTTTTAATCATTTTAATTTCAAATGTAACAATAAACGTCAAGTTATGAGCTGCAAAAAACGAAAAGAAATAGCATTTTTCTTTATGTTTTAATAGCAATGGTAAATTTCTAATTTGTATATTTCACAACTATATAATAAAATATCCTATAGAATACCAAAATATACTACATGACAATGAAACTGAACATGCTGTACAACTAACACAATGAGTTGTAAACATTATGGATATTACCATGCAAACAACCGCTACGGGAACCTGTAATATAGCTAGCATGGTTAGGAATCACATATGCGAATCATAATCTAGAAATGTGTCGCTATGGAACGTTTCCTAGCTTTAAGAGTCTGAAAGAAACATTTGTCGATAAGAACATCTTCATTGACAAAATGATACTGAAAAGTAGTTAAACACCGATTGTTAATTTACTTTTCAGCTAACGTGTCAGTTTAGGAGTGTCATGAAAATTCGAATTAGTATAATATTTGCAGAATATTAACAATCTTTGTTCTTCTTATTATTATTCTACAGCAAGCTCGGCAAATATTGGAAATGTACAACTCTCGTCTATATTCTAAGGGATTTATTCTAACTCTACGTTTAGTCTTTATTAATTAGCGATTTTATCCTACCTAAATTTCACAATAAATAATACCCCTAGTGTCGAAACCTTAACTGGTGTAAAGTTCAACCTTGGAAAATATTTCGTCTTCCTTTAAAATTGCTAATTCATCGAATATGGAAAATCTTGCTACTTTTCCTTACACAGTGTACATTTTAGCTTCTTATAATTTTAGTACTTATTTTCCCTTCCATGTACCACGAGTAGTTACCTCCAAACTATTAACTGCCCCTTAATTATTACATTATCATATGTCAGGTATTCCCTTACTTTATGTACACTCGTACTGGTATTTATTGAGTTTTTATTGATTTATAGCTTTTAGGTATTGCAGACTAGACTGGATTCCGTAGGGAATGGCAAAAGTAATCGGCCAGGACCTTGGAAACACCTGAAACTAGAAAACCTCAGTCAGGAAGGCTGGTAGTAGGGCTAAAACTGGCATGTTTTGGAACTGACGAACTGAAGTCAAAAATGCCAGCACTTGGACTACAGTGATAATTTATTCATAATATATTGCAAAGTTTTGAAATATTCCATAAATGTGAAGAAGGTTGTTGTTTTTTATTTCTTTTATCAACTAAAGGCTAAAAACAACGTGAATATTGAAGAAAAACAAAGAAAACTGTTTCAGCTCCTTCTTACAGCACTACGCGCCACAACATTCTGTAGAAGTGTACATATTTTTGCGTATCGTAAGTTTCATTAGTTGTAAATTTCAGAATGTGAAGTTTGACTGAATAATCAGTGTCAAGATTTGAACTTTGTTGAATCACTCAATATACAAATTTGAACTCGTAATCATAAATTAGGCAACACAACTTGTAGAAGAACGGTTCACCTCACCCCGACAGCGAATTGGAATATTGTAGTGCAATGCCGCTAGCAGCACGAACTCGAAACCTTTTCTGAATACTGGTTGGTAACTGTGAAAACCCACGTTCCTCAAATTTAAAAGCTAAAATCATCCAGTTTAAGTTCGAGATAAAGAGTGCTTGCAAAAAGGTGGGAAAATCATTTAAAATTTGAACTACACTATAAATCACTCTATTTTGAGCCCGCATTTGAAAGTCAAGAAATGCTCATCAATATGATGGAGAGAGAGAAGGGGGTGGATTTGTATTATTGATCGTTTGGAAGTTGAAAAAGGAAGTCTTGTGGAGAAGAAAATAGAACATAAGTGGAGTTCGAAAGAACCTTGAAGAGATAACATTGAGCGGTATTGTTTTCGTTTTTGTTTGTTAGGGAATAAAGAGCAAATAACTTAAGTAATCCGATATTCTATGTATAGGTATGTGGATACCTATATGTATATGTAGATGTATATGTTATATGTATTATTGGATACCCAGTATTCGATTAGGATAGATGGACGAGAATTTAAGTAGCAAATATAAAGGCTAATGGGTTATTGTGTTAATTCAATTATAACTAATGTACATAATAAGTGTTCCGCGTCCATGTATTGCGAATTTAATGTTTCGAAAACAATTGTGGGTTCTTCGGCTGCAATTGGTAAGCAGACTATAGCCTAATAATTGTAATTGTATGACTATAGAATGCGAAACGAATGATTTTGAATCAAATTATATTTAGCAACGGAAGTATTCAGTTGAAGTATCAGGAAGGGACTGGCTGGTAACATATTTATTCATGAATTGTCATTAAATATGCATCAGAAATGGCTTAAATCATCTGCACATTTAATGTAAAAAGACCGCAGCACTACTCGTAGGGCATTTGTGTTCTACATGCACCCGCTTTTAGTATCGGGGAAAAGAGACGTACAGACAAACAGAGTTGAGAATTGACTTCAGCGAGTTATTTAGCTCCTTTAAAATACCGGCAGGTTTGTTTCTATTTACTTAACCCTCCGCGTTGTTAAAAAGGTAGTAGTACACGGGGACAAACCGTACAGTCTATTATTTTTTTAAGTTTGGCTGTTAATAGTGACTTGATATCCTCCGTACTTTGTTAGCAGGCACGTACGTAGTGAGTGGTAAATTCAATCCCCATACCTTCGTCAAACCCCACCTTTAATTATTTAGGCAACATTGGCTCAGGTTGAATGCAAGAATTGTTGGAATGAATAAAGTGGTTGGAAATTGGAAACGCTCGAGACATTCCTCATATATGGTTATTTTCAGAAAACACAAATAGGATGAATCAGGATCAAACCGTGGACCCATCTACGAGACGAACGCTCTATCTTCGAGCCAGCACGGCCTAACAGCAATAGTAGTATGATATTATACGTATTTTGTTCAGTTTCAAGCAGTGAGAGGGAGAGAAAGAAAATAGTTCGAATATTTAGGTGTTATATTAATGGGCCACAGCGCTGTCCAATTCATGTAAAGACCGATAGATGAGACACATCCTTTGTGCTATCTAATTGCATAATAGACCGAGTACAACGCTTTTATCCACGTCAGTGAATGATGGCTGCACGTCGCATTGCTGGGAATCGTTGAGATATGAATGTTGTATACTACTGTTGTATACAGGATATGCAAAATTCGATACAAAAACTAGACTTGAAACATGTTATACTATATCCAATAATTTCCAGAACTCGACTTGGTGTTAGTCTCCTATGGAATGCAAGATTACGTAAGGCACAGGATATCGATGTGACTTACTAAAGGGAGTCACGTTTATGAGAGTTTACCGTCCTGGAACTGCATATCCTTTACAATACACTGGTGTCTTATTGTCTTCCGTAATGTTGAGCCTAAAGACTTAATTATTTTAAATAAATCGGAATTACAGATATTTCAATGTTATTGTGGATCCTTTTAAACACAACTGATAGACCTTCATCGATTCTCCCATGCGATGTAAGGATGTATAACTTATAGGGAATGCATTTAAAATTACGTGGTTTTCTTATGAAGACAAAAAAAACTTGCTTTAGGTAATGACGTCAGTGTTACAATTTACAAGATGTAATGCAATAATATAATTGGTTGACGGATCCAATATATTTCAATCCTGATTGAATTTTGACTTAGTATGTTACAGTAGAATCTCCAATAAAGGGCAATAGCTACCTCCGACTGTACTTTTTCCAACTTAGCCACCGACTGTGTGCTTATTAAAGATGGGTTACCATGCTTCAGTTTAATTTGCGAATTATGTTTTAGGGATATCCCGTTAGAATCCGGCCATCAGTATGTGGATTTATCCAAGGAAATGATTCTAGTTCGTATACTGGGTGCATTGACAACTCCATGTGTTTGTGATCAAATGTACCACGCATATACTAAAGCAGTGACTGATTATGTCCAAGTGGTGCGTAAATTTCTCACAAAACTTAAGATAGTAACAGACCAAATGGGCTATTCTTGTGGTTGAAAGATGCATGCCATAGATGGGCTTGTGGTGACAAGGTTTTTCACTCTTTATAATATTTAATAATCACTGAGACTTTCTGGTTCAATCAAGTATAGAAATAAACCGATTTTATAATAATAAGAAGCTTTTATTTTACATTTATCGGAAATACATTTTCGTAACACTTAAAACTTGATCATTTCAAACAACAAATCTTTTCTGAGCAGTGAAGATACAAAAATAGAAAACACGATTGGTAAGTTGCACAAAACATTTCATGAAGTTATTTGTAGGAGCATGTTTAGTTTTCTTCCTTAGATTTAGAAATAAATCTGTTTTTCTTTTACAAAACCTGTTGTGTTTTCTGTTTTTCTTGTTTTTTTTGTTTTTGTTTTAGAAAAAAAAGGTTTTATGTTTATTTGTTTACGACCAGAAATATCATTTGCGTGCTTATATCATGATTTCAAATGCATAAGTTAAACTAATAATATATTATTCAGAATTCCCTAACAAAAAATATTCTACTTTACAAAATGTTCTCGTTCGCAGCTTAACTTTATGATTTGTATCTTATACAAAAAAGTAAACGTGATATGCAATTTTGTAATAAGATTGTCTAAATTGTTTGCAAATATAGAGACGAAATTTTAGGTTAAAAATTAAATTTTGGACAAAAAGTGTTTTGTTATTACACACAATTTTCTGATCTTTAAATTGCACCACGTTTTAAGTTTTCATTTTGAAGTTTCACGGGCAACACCATTTTTTAAATATAATTTTTTACATCTTGTAAGCCTCGACATGTAATTCTTTGCATTTTATGAGTGCACACAGTTTCCCCCGTATTTACAAGAATCATACAAAAAAGCATAATAACCTCCTTCGTTGGATTCATTAAGTCTCCATAATTTATTATTAACTTCTTGGTGTATTTAGACTGTCCACTGGAAAGGATTGTGTAGCTTGATTTTCCTAAGATATTGTTTGACATAAGGATTCGCAAAATATCAAATTTATGAGTGACTAAGTTATAAATAAAGTTGCAATATAATACTTGTCTCGCATGATAATTGAAAGGTTTAGCTCGAATTTTGTAAGCATACTGGATTTCATCTGTAACTATATTCTTTTGTGTGTATTTTATCCCGCCAAAATACAGATTTTCATCTCCTGTTCGTCTTTTATTGTATTAGTTAATTTTCCGAGGTAATTGCCTTTAGGTAGCAACACCTGTTCATCTCGTCTCTGTACATTAGTCAAATAGCAAGTAATACCATAACTAAGTAATTAAGTAACTATCGCAATACATGAGGGAGTCCATAGCAATAATGTAAAGAAAATCATAAAAATTGACCTTAGATCACGAGGATATGAAGAATGTATGGTTCACTATGGTACTATGGTAAAGTAATTTATCCACTATGGTAAACGTAACAAATCAATTTTCGTTTTCCAAGCACTTAAATGCCACTAGTATATTCCTTTGTTGTATAAGGGACGCGTTTTGGATTTCAAGCTTCTTGGCCTTAAAATTTGCAAGAAGCTTTTCCATCACCCAAAAGTCGAGTAACTGATAGATCGGTCCTCTGTATCCGTTTCCCAAAGAAGAAATTCAAAAATGCTTTATAAATATAGCCGAATCCGTTGTTATGCTGGATTGTGCCATATTCAAGACTTATTGCTTTAACATGGTCATAATCATGAATATATGTCTAATTTATCCTCTTGCATGGAACAATATGTATTAAACATATTGCCTTCCTATTAATTTTAGGAAAAATATCCATATATTATTTGAATAGCTACTCAATCATATTCATCTGCCAAACTTCATAATGACATAGCCTTTAACGCCGTCTGAAGTTCAGAATACAAAATATTCCTCTGAAGCCGTGCTCTGTTTTAATATGATTACATTTAATCCATCCAAAACCAAAAACGAGTCGATTGATGGAACTGTAATGCAAATCTGGTATAGTAATATCATTTGGAGGAGGTACTTTGCAGTGATAGTTCACCTCGATATATGCTAACTATTCATCCTCACTGCATGGATGTATTGATCGAAAGCAATGGGTACGTTCCAAATTAAATGCGTTAAAAAATGACGAATTTCAGTAATGCAAGTATGATCGTGCCATTAACTCGAGTAAAATTCTTAAGCAGTATGACTACCCTTCTCTTATTAATTTGTTTGAAATGTTTAAATTGATTTTCAATATCATTTTCTGCAGAATGCACTTTAATGTTATTTTTATACTCAATATATGTTAGACGTTATTTTGCTTTTTTTACTTGGCTGGTCCCGATGGTGGTCTAAAAACCCAACGGTGGTCTGACTCGTATTGTATTTCCTGTAGGTGGCATTAAATTGTCTGCAGGACACATTGTGTAGCTCCAGTTTGTTCCTCAATAACGTTCGAATATATAATTAGTGACTGCAATACAGGAAATTTAGTATAACTATTGCGGACGAAAATATACAACCTGTAAAAACAGTCCCCTTAAATTGTGTAATGCTGGAATACATAACTTTGCATGGCATGAGAATGCGTCTACATATAGTGCTGGAATGCATACTCCTCTAGGAATAAAATCCGTTATATTGTAGGATTATCCTACTAGAGATAACTATAATGGTGTTAGTTGATTTCATTCCAACTTTTAAATGTTGGTTTGAAGGAAAACGATTGGGGAGTAGTAAGGGTGTGCAAGTTAGTCATATCCCGTATATGTTTTAAAGATATACGGGACATTGCGTAAATATGTAATTTTGGACTGATCAAAACGAAATTGCCGATAAAACGATACCTGCAATTTGTTGTGAATGTAAACATAAAGATACTACGCATTCATTCTACGCAGTTAACCTCTCCCCTTCTTCCTCGTGATGCCTTTATATATAGTTTAGGTTCTTTCTTATGATATATTCACCAGTTATTACGTTAATACTTCTGTTTTTACTTGACTCTTGAAGCATACAAATCTGCTTTAATACTTTTGAGAATCTTCAATGTTGCTGCTTTGTATTTGGGTTTGAGAATGCACATGAGTACATTGTTTATTATTCCAACTGATTCCGCTTTTGCGCATTCCATCTTATTGGGAACAGAGTCTGCTTTGAATAGCGCCTGAGGGGCATATATAATCACGGTGGTCACGTGGAAAATCCAATTGACGCTTTGCTTGCCACCCAGGAGATTAAAGATCCTGATGAGTTAAAAGTGCACTTTAAGACTCGAAGGTCCCTGGTTCGAGTCCTGGAAGGGGCATGGATATATTTTAAATAGAACATGACGGATAATCGTGACGTGCGGAAGTCAATAGTTAATATACTTGCCCATATAATATAAAATAAAACAATAAGTGTACTAGAATTGTGGCGAAACTTGTATTATTATAAGATTTTGGGGTTTCAACCCGAAGAACGTATTCCTTACAGTATCTACAGAACGTTTTACTACACTAATATTTGAATAAGGGAGCAATATTATTTGCCTGCATGAGTAATAAAGACATTTTAGATTTGGAAGAGTTTCATCACGATTCAACGTAGAGAACTGGCATTGGCACTGATATGTAGCAGGATAGTTGTAGCATCAGCATGGTGGAAAGTTGTGAAATTAATATGGATGTTTACAATGAACTTGGTAAAGAAGGGAATGTTGCGAATATCAGCTGCCTAATATTCGTGTTGGGCAGTGGATGAAAAATAATAAGGCACCTATAATAGGTATGGCGCAGGGAAAATTGCGATTTTATAATTGTAAGTGAACGTCAGAAAAACTTATGCAAACTTCTATTCACACGGACGTGAGATGTCCATCTAACCGCATGGCAAGTCAAATCCATCACCGATCCTGAGGATTATGTAGAAAGTCCATTTAATTTTACCATGGATCATTTAAATTGAGATGTACAAGGTGACTTGTACGATGGATTCATTTTTGAAAGCAGTAATTTTAACGTAGGAAAACCAATTTTCATACAACGGTGATAATATGCACATCTGAGTGTACAATATACCCCACGTAGTATTAAGAATGTTCTCAGTTCCAAAGCGACATTTTATTAGGTGAAAATATTACGATTAAAGTGGGCATTTCCGATACTACTCGTGGTCGTGGTCGGTATAATAATGAGAGTTTTTAGCTGTGAAAAAAAATTATCCTAACATTATTCGTATTAGCTATGTTCCTGATTTACTTGCCCGAACTTTAGTAGTGGCAAAAATGCGAGCTGATATATCATTTAACAGTGTAAATTATACAAGACATCCTTGAAAGTAGGAAAAGGTATCTGGAGTGTTGTGTTATAGTTCTGGAGTTGTTTTATTGGGTTAAATGGCGGGATTATTGGAGACATAAACCAGATTAAGAAATATTTTGGAGACGAGAATCAAATTGCAGCCAAATGCTGGGATAGCTTCTTCAACATAGGTCCTGATGAGGAATTATTGAATTCTTTCCTTTACGTTATCCGACCTTAGCGTTACATGCCTAAAAGACATAAATAAAATACAATAATAATAATAAATTAATATCTATGTACATGATCCGAAGAGCAGTGGGCATGGAAATGTGTCTTCAGGAAAGTTAGCGGAGTTAAAATATTCTTAAGATATAAAGAGCGTAATTATGATATGATTGAAATCGTTACTGCATTTTTAGGAAGTAGAGGTTATTGTTAACTTCGGTTCCATAAGTGCTATAAATTGTGAAGACATTGATAGTAATGACAAGGGTAAGAATATCGCAATCGCCATCGTACGTTTTCCACTAAGGGATGCTTTGATAAACACAAATCCAAAATCAACGGGAAACATATGCTACTATAATATAACTTTGTTCACAGTATGGTGTGAAAATCGATAGACGTAATAGAAAAACAAAACATGTTTGTTGGAGAATTCATTGTAAACTGTGTGGTATTCACGTAGATGATAAACATTCCAGTTTTCTGAGACCTACGTAACCAAAACTATTTAAAGATTTGTTTAATTATCTTTGATGTTGAGACAATTCTATTAGAAATGGAGGTAATAGCAGGTAAGCTTAATATGTTCATCAATAAGTTTAAGGATATGGAAGAAAATTATGCTTTCAGTGTTTGTGGTAAAGCGGAATGTCAGATAGCCATTGTATTTTATGTCATGGAAGCATTTATGATTCATGTAATAGGGCAAAGTCTTAATTTACTGAAGGAAGTGCGAATTTTCACATAACGGATCCCGTTTTTATGGTGTGGTTTCAAAGGTTCACGGCGGAAAGTTTGCACTCCCAAAGGTCGCCAACAAAAGTTCGCAGCACCAGAAGTTCGAAGACATAATAGTTCACAATGCGAAAGTTAGCAGACCCAAAAGTTCGCAACGGACAAAGTTCGCAAGCCTAAAATTCGCAAGCAAAAAGTTCGTAATTATAGAAAATACTGGAGCAACTGGTTTGGAAAGAGGCCAAAACAGATAATTAATTTATAGATAATTGGGTGCTTATCTCAGAAATTATTAATATATAAAAGGTCTCGTCTGCGACTTTTTTTAAACATGCACAGCAACATATTACTACATTATTACAACACAACGTAACAAACATGCCGAGACAAGAGTATGGTTCGAGGTCCGTATTATTATGTAGGCCGAAAACAACAACAACAAAAAAACACCCATCTCACTTTGCTTGGGCTTTGGACCGACCTTGGCCTGATTAGTGGATTACTTTTGCTTTATTATAAAAATAAAAAGTTTACATTAACAAAAATAATCAATTTCCTTCGTAATTGTCTTCATACGATTTGCTCATTGTCTTCATACCTGTAGTTCAAAGTTGTTGGACATTCCACGTTGGACATCTTCGAACGTTAGGATACCATAGTTTTGTCCAACTGTGAAAATTCGACAACAAGTTTCTGCATACTTTGGCCGAGGCTCCAGAGATAACGGCTAGTAACTATCTGTTCTTCCATCTTGAGTTCTGATATTTCCTGTTCCTTCTTCAGTACGTTTAGAAACTACCAATTTATTGGATGATGATCCCCTAACAGAGAACTGAAGTGCCTATGTCACCCTTGCTTGTTCTTTGCAGATGCTCACCACTGCTTCGTAATAGTTCCAAACACCTACATGGTACTTCGGGGCTAGTACCCTGTGCGTGTCGGCCGTCTAATCCACAATATCAGAAATAGTTGTGTAACTAATGGAATAGAATGATAATATATTATAGTTTGCATAAATTCAATAAAACTTATATATATATATACACATCCGTCTACCATTATGGAATCCTTGACAGGCTGTATGTTTCTGGGACCCACCATTGATTATTATGTATAATTATATGTAAAAGCGTATATTAGACTTAGAAATTATCGTTATCAACGCTATTTACTTCGATTTTAGAAAATCCAATTTTTTACCCTGCCTATTCATGCAATAGTCAATGTGAATCCCCTTTACTCTTTTACCATTGCGAGACCCATATACGAATTTTTCATACTATCATTATGAAACCTTTCTATGTTCAGTCGTACCAACCTTTATGCTTCATGTCAGTACTTCGAAACATGATGGTACCATGAAGCGATAAATGAAAAATTGAGGGGTGTAAAAGCATTTTATATTTTTTTCCTGCATATTATTTTTCAAAATAAGTTATACCCAGCTGCCGTCGCTCAGTGGTAGAGGATTGGCTTAGCAATGGGGAGAACGCGGGATCAAACCCGGGTCCGGACATCCTGACTGAGGTTTTCCCTGGTTTCTCTCGGTCACACGAGGCAAATGCTGGGAGAGTACGGGAGAATTACATGCAACATTCCTTTACATAAAGATATCATTAATGGTACCGGTAATCCAGTTGTGTAAAAATAAAGGAAAAATAATCAATTACCACTACTGGGAATGAAAGCAGGATCCCCGATTCCGGACGAGTGATCTACAAGTAAGTCAACGAGGTCTTTATGTGAAGGAAACTAGCGTCTAATTCTTTCCTGTTACACAATTCCGGGAAGGCTTTCTCCATTAAAAAAGATTTTTGAATTAAAAGTCTCCACTTGTAGTCGATTCTCTTTACTTTCCACTCAGCTGAAGCAAAAACGAATTCTCAAGTACTCAGAACTTGGTCGTGGCTGTAGTAGCTTAATTGTAGAGCACTAGGCAGGCAACTGGGAGATCTGGGTTCAGCATTTGTAGCAGAAGAAACGTAATGTTTCCTAACAGAATTAAAACGCTTCAGCTTAGTTCGTGGAAACGTACTCATCAAGACACTCCATGCAGATACATCGTTGAATTTTTCTACATCTTTTTTTTTTAAAAAAAAGCTATATTCCGTGTTAGAAGTACCTTTCATGCCCGCGAATTCTTCATTCAATTTCTTGATTTTTTGATTTACTACACATTCTTTGCGTTAGATTAACTCAAATTATTTAAAGTTGGTTCTGTTAAACTGAATTAGGAGATGTAGGATAGGTTACTCTGTTCTGTTCTTATCATAATCTGGAATCCTTTCCAATTTTCTTCTATGGACTGAATAGACAATTTTGTCATAACTCAGTTACGTCCGAGAGATGACGTCCCTCGACGTTCAGTTTTCCGGTGCAGGGATGGGGAAGGTAGAATCTAGTGCATTGGAGTACCACCCCGGTATTCATATTGTAAGTCTGATGAAAACTCTGCAACCCTTCAGTGAGGGTAGACGGGAGCGGGCTCGAATTCGCGTGCCTCCCCATTACCTATCGGAAATCCGGGACATTCTTAGTTGCCACGGGGCTGTGTGCTGCACGGCTGTTGATGCGAAAACAGTATGCTTTGAAAATGTTTTAAACCTTCAGAAAGCAATCTGTAAAACGCAAAAT